>JASDQU010737177.1:643141-698704 GCA_032191745.1 Picea mariana | reverse complement strand
TCACGTCTACCGCCCCCTTCATCGCTTCTGCCATATGCCTTATCCTCTTGCGAGGTTGCGTGTGGCATGATGAACCTCGTGTCGATCAGGCCTAATGGCTCTGCAGATGGGTGGTTCACCATCCCATCCCTCATCAAGTCGTTCGCCTACCAGTCTGCGAGACATTAAATCTGGGGGGCCACCGAGCCGCTTTTGGTTCTCCGGGCCAGTGGAGTCCAAATACGGTATTCATTCAGGGTGGAAGTTAACGCCACCTTTTTAGGAGCCTTCCACCACCATCATGGTCTCTTTTCTGCACATCCCCTCTCAGCAGTCCTGCGATAAATTCAAAATATTATTCACATTCATTGACCTCTTCCTGCAGGTCCATTTATATCACATATTCATACTTATGAGTTTGCCATAGTCCTTGGCTAGTCCAGTTATATTTACAATCTGGAGGAAATAGGGTGTTACAGTCAGATATCACTGAATATTAATAAATGCATATTTGAAACATCGTTTGGGATACTATTGGGCCACATAGTATGTAAATAGGGGCTATTGGTCGATCTGGCAAAGATTGCAGTCATCATCAATTTACCAGCACCAAAAACAGTCTGTCAGCTATGAGCGACGTTAGGACACCCAGGATACTATAGGAAATTCATCAAAGGATATGCGCAGATCACAACACCAATGGAAAAATTGTTAAGGA
This sequence comes from Picea mariana, assembly GCA_032191745.1. Lineage (NCBI taxonomy): Eukaryota > Viridiplantae > Streptophyta > Pinopsida > Pinales > Pinaceae > Picea > Picea mariana. The sequence continues at coordinate 698,007 of JASDQU010737177.1, read as the reverse complement.
AGGATACAAAGTACCAATGGAATGACGAGTGTCAACATGGTCTGGATACTCTGAAGGAAAATATGGTTACTACACCGATATTAGTATTTCTAGACTAGTAAAAGACATTCCATGTGCATGTATATGCATCAGCGATAACACTTGGAGTTATCTTAACACATCCATGATAAGGAGACTTGGATCAGATCATAGCATTCACAAGAAGAAAACTATTAGACTCATAACAAAATTATAACTCGACGGAAAGAGAAGGCCTAGCTATGGTTTATTCACTACAAAAGTTTAGACATTACCTATTGGGAAAACATTTTAAGATGTTTACAGATCACTCAGTCCTGAAATACCTAGTCAACAAGCCAGTGTTGGAGGGGAGAATCTGTTGATGGTTATTGTTATTTCAAGAATTTGACTTCGAAGTAATAATCAAACCAAGAAAACTGAATGCAGGACCGGACCACCTATCAAAGGTCACAAATGGAGAAGAACCCACGAACTTAGAAAACAACTTTCCAGATGCACAGTTATTCTTAGTACAGATTGTTGATGACTACTTTGCAGAGATCATCAAGTATTTGAGAATAGGTACCGCGCCGCAAGAATATACCACTGCACAGAAGAAGAACCTGGTAGTCCGTGGAGCTGACTATCAACTGATCGCAAGACATCTATACAAGATGGGTGTAGATAGAATTTTATGAAGGTGTGTTTTAAAGCACGAATGACCAAGAATTTTAGAAGAATCCCATGAGGGAATGGCAGGAGGGAATTATGTCAGAAAAGCTACCGCGCAGAAGGTACTCCGTGCAGGATTATGGTGGCCAACGATTCATAGAGACTTGAAAGAGTATTGTCAGAGATGCGATGTTTGTCAAAGGGTAGGAAAACCCAATAGAAGGGACGAGATGTCATTACGACCGCAAGTGACATTACAGGCATTTGATAAATGGGAAATAGACCTTGTGGGACCAATTAACCCACCATACAAAAGAACAGGGGAAAGATACATCATCACTGTGACGAAATACCTAACAAGATGGGTGGAAGCCGCACCAGTAAAAGACTGCAGTGCAGAGACAGTTGCACACTTCATATTTGAACAAGTAATTACTAGGTTTGGGTGCCCAAGAGTTTTGATGAGTGACCAAGGAACACACTTCATAAATAGCACCATCTGCGCGATGCTCGAAGACTTTGAAGTGCACCACCAGAAAATCACACCATATCATCCACGGGTGAATGGCATAGTAGAATCCTTTAACAAAATTCTCAAGAACGCACTAACAAAGATCTGTAACATCAACAGAGATGACTAGGACCTCAAATTGCCAGTAGTATTATGGGTGAATAGGACAACATGCAAAACGTTGACAGGGAACACACCATTCAAACTAGTCTATGACCAAGAAGTAGTAATTCCATTAGAATTTTTAGTACCCATCTTACGCATTGCAGCTATCACACAAATGACCGAACAAGGCGCAATATAGGAAAGATTGAATAAACTATTGTCAATGAAGGAAGACCAAATCCTGGAAAGATTCCATCAACAAGTGAAGAAGGCCAGAGACAAAGCTTGCCACGATCGACACATCAAGAAGAAGACGTTCAAGTAAAGAGATCTAGTATTTCTCTATAACAACAAATCATTTCAGCACCCAGGAAAGTTGAGAATGCATTGGTGTTACACATTATTTTTTTCATCCCTATGACTGTTAATGATGTAAACCTATCTTTTTCCTTCAAAGGGGTCAGTGGCCTGAGTTCTTGAAGAGAGAAGGGAGAAGAAATTTTTCTGAGAAAAGAAGTTGCATTTTCCTTTGTAAACACCCTATAAAAAAGGAAGTTCGCATGTTGCATTATAGATAGGGTGCGAGAATTCCTGATTCTCATAGGCCAAATCATAGCTAGGTCATGAGGAGTTCGCAGTTTTCTCTATAGGTAGGTTTCGAGAATGCTTACGCGTGGGAAAAACGAGTGTTTTCTTGAATCTTCTAGAAGGAGAAACTTCCATGGTGAGGTGGCATCTAAATGGTTTGGATCTTACTCACTTTCATGATTTAGTGGGATCATCCTAACCTCCTCACCTTATCCTCTTTAGCTTATAAAAGGAGAGGAGCTCTCATGGAGAAGGGCTAAGTTGGATTTGGCTTGGAATTATTAGCTTGGGTGGAGTGTCTTTGAGTTTTTCCTTTGTCAAGATAGATTGTGAATATTATCAGATTCGTGTTCTCAAAATTATTGGAATGTAAGTATGTGGAGAACGAAGGATAGTTGGAAGGGATATTATGACATCAAGGCCACGGTTGTAATCTCTCTTTCACATTTAATATGATACAGTAATATGATTCTTTCCTATAAAGCTTTTTGTGTTTTATTCTATGATTCCTTGATCACATACATAGGTTTATATTGAATTTATGCTATTACTATCACTTTGGTTGGTTGTGTTCTTTTGCAGGTTCATCATTGTATAAGCATTGGAATGGAGCTAGGATGGCGATGGCGAGAGGAAGCGAAATTTAAATGGTATGTCACCCATCCCTCTTTAGTTAGTAAATTCAATATTTAGAACTTAAGGAAAGAATCATGTTCTGGTGTGTTTTGTTCTAGATCTAGGTGGATCTAGGGAGATCAGTTAGTGTCTGCACCTACCGATTTATCCTATAACAAAATTGGTGACCATACTGGGGAAGGAATTGTTTCCTAGTTAGTCTAGTTTCCCTTCTTTTGATTACTTGTTTTCTGGTTTCTGAGTCTGTGGGACATCCATCCAGACTCTTTGGATCTAAAAGTTCACTTAGATTCCCTATCCTTTTTCAAAATTTTCTTTGATTACAGACATTCTCGCATTGTACCTCTCTACAGCTTGCGAAAACCATTGATTTTCGTACCCTGCTGTTAGATCCAGTGCGAACTTCTCGCACTCTACCAGTGTCTAGCCTGCGAGAATACCTAATTCTCGCACTATACTCTAATGCTAGGCTACGAAATTGTTTGTAAACTTTTTTGGATTGGGTCTTGTCATCTTTTGATGACCCAATTTTTCTTTGATTGGCTGGATTGAGCTTTTGGAGCCTATATTGATCTGTTTACAGTCTGCTTGACATTCTTTGAGTTACTTTTAGCCACATTGGATTTGTTTGGTTTTGAAGGATTATTCTCTTTCTTTGAGTATCTTTCAATTACAAAGCATGTGTTTTCTTTAGAATTGTTTAGGGAAAGATTAGATTTCTTCTGAATAGTTCTCTTTAAAAGAAAACTTTTAGTTTGGGTTTCTTTGTTTTAAGAAAGTTCATTATTACTTTTAGTGAAATTTTTGAAACAAGAGGATTTAATTTCTTGATTTATATTATATTGGGGGAATCCTTGCATTTGAAGTAGAGAAATTGCATGATTCTTGGCATTTTTTAGTCTTAAATTCTGAAAAATTTTCCCCCTCATGGCCGGGGGGGGCCATGAATTGTGTATTTGTATACAGTCTCTTTGAATTATTTTTTGAAGATATTGATATCGATGAGTTTTAAAATTTTGGGACATTGTGCATATGGGAATGATAAATGTTTTCTCCTTCTCGTAGCATATCTTTCATTGAAATGAAAATATTGCATCTTCATCTCTTTGCATAAATTTCGAGTCGGTCAAAACAGCATAGTGTCCACGTCATTTTCCTTTTGAGTAACAACAGCCTTAAAAATAAAGCGCTTATAAAAAATTGATTAGACATTTTTATATTTTCTGGTAGCAAACCTACCTTAGATTAGTTATAGCGCTTTGGAATAGGTGTGAAAGATAACTTTACAAAGCTGTAAAGAAACATAGAATCTTGAGTTAGGGAGCGGTGAAATCCACTTATTACATTTTGTCCTGGGAAGCCCTTCTCACACAAGGGTCAATGACGAGGTCACACTGAGATTGGCAGAGTTACTCACCCTGCTTTGTTGGTCTTGGTGTAGAGATTGTGCATATTATGGGGGTCACTTGAAGATATACCCACATTTATGAGTGGAATCCTTTCGAGTTGATTTCGGGCTAGATACCCTGCCTTTGCGCATGGATCAGACTGTCGACTATTTCCCCATGCATCACTGTAGTAATTGGTAACCTTAGTAGCCTATATATTTAGGGTCTTTACACAAGGTGACTGTGGAGGGGCAAGTCTTCATGGTACCTGGAATCGACGTTGGCCAAACTCACTCARGCTCCTTGGAGGGCATAACCACATTTATGTGTGGGAGCTTGCACCAAGGCGTAAGTCTGTTAAGCAGGTTGTCAACGTAACTTTTCCACCCGCTCTATCCCATCCCCTTCTTACTTTGTCCCCGTGATGTTGGATTTCATCACCAACTAGTGTGCTCATTGTGAGAATGTTTTGTTTGCTTGCTTTCTTACTAGATTTTTAGCGTGTGCTATTTGTTTTCCCTAGAAGACTCTAGATTGTTTTTTTTTTTAATGGAATCAGTTCCCGGAACGACCAATGAAGGAACCCGTTTTCCAGGGGAACCTTTTATTTTTCCTTCTTACAGAAACATTGGTCCTCCTCATATCACTACTTTGAGCCTTCCAGGTCTCACGATTGGATTACCGGTATGGTTGTTTTCCACTCAAGTAATCCCGAATGCAGATAGTGCTTCAGTCGCAAGCACTTCCCCCCAAGAGAATCAACCTCATGTTGATCCTTCACCTTCTTCACCAGTAAGGGCTTCTTCACCTTCTTCGCTTGCAAGGTATTCCTTCCATTTCATCTTCTTTGTCGAGTGAAAGTTCTGAAGCTAGTAACCCAGTGAATAAGAAGAAGAAGAAAAGAAAGATTAAGAAGAAGAAAGATAAACAAGGGTCAAAACCTCCAACCATTGCTAAACATGTTGGAAAACAACCATTTATTGTTACTCGTGCTGGGAGTGTTGATGATGTCAAGATCACCCAAACAACCTGTAAGCCCAAGTACCCTTGCAGGATTTGTAAGAGTAGACATCTTCTTAAGGATTTCTCTGGTCTATCCAAGGTTATAGAAGCATGGTCTACATCTCCTTTACAGTCCATGTCATCATCCTCTGAACAACATGTTGATGACCCCCCGTCAACCAGTCATGATACGGTTGGGAAGAAGAAAAGTAGAGTCAAGTTCCCATGTATGTTATGCAAAGGGAGTCATCTCACTCACATTTTTCCTCATATGGACGAAGCCTCGAAAATACTAGAAGACATGACTATTTCACAACCTCAACCTCTAGATGCTTACCATAAGCTTTCTCTCAACCCTCCAATAGTTGATGGAATAATCACTCTGGTCCCTTCACCGGTCAATCCGGTTGGTCATGTGGTCAATCTGCTCACGTCCTTAGTTGAACCATTTGACAAAGTGGTTAATCTGATACCATCCTTAGTAAATCCCACTCTCCCCTCAAAGAGTGAAACTAAAGCAGTTGATCTGATCCCATCCTCGGTCGATCCCACTCTCCCGTTAGAGAGTGTCAACCAAGTGGTCGATCTATTTCCATTTGTCGACCCCATTCTCTCCTTGGAGAATGAAACTCAAGTGGTCAATCTGATCTCTCCATCGATCGATCCTACTCTCCCACTAGAGAGTAAACTCAATACTGCCCATGTTTTTCTCGTTGATACATAATCTCCCATGCCGAGGGGTATTCCTCTTTCTCCCCTAGGACCCCCTCCAAGTAATGAGGCCATTCGTTTTGATTTGGGTGTGCTAATTAGACCTCATATTCCCTCTTACATTCCTTTCCAGATTACAATATAGGTTTGTGGTCAGGACGTTCCTCAAACATTGATAGTATTTTGGTCAGGACGTTCGTCCAATACAGGTTTGTCGTCAGGACATTCATCTATTAGTATTTTGTCCTCTATTTCTTGGCAAGCTTTGGGTTATCCTCCACTTGCATCGGTTACACAAAAACTATTATCTTTTAATAGAAGAACCAATCAACCTTTAGGGACCCTTCCCCAGTTTCCTGTAACTTTGGGAGGGAAAATTGTCTTTATTGATGTCAAGGTAGTCCAAGATCCCTTAGATTTCACTTTACTCCTTGGGCGGGATTATGTCTATTCCATGAAAGCTATTGTGTCCACTCTTTTTCGTGTGATATCTTTCCCTCATGATGGAAGAATTGTGACTATTGATCAACTTTCATTCATCAGTCTTGACTGGATTGCCTCCCTAAATGGCTCTTATATGCAGACAGTATCGCCCCCACCACATGTTAATTTTGTGGCATTGTCACCCATGGTTTCAACTTCTCATGACTTAGATCCAGTAGTTGACATAGTTATCTCTTTGATAGGGTTGTTAGAGCCTGATTTCTTTACTCCTGTCGCAACCCTCGACATGTGTTCCTTCTAGAGTGTGTTTCTTCTATCAAATGAAGATCTCTTGGAAGCCATGACCAAGTTTTGTCCCTTGACATGGTGTCCTTCTAGAGCACTGTCCTCTTGGAAGCAATGATCAAGAAGAGTTTGAGCATGGTTTTCGGATTTCAAGCTCATTAAAAAATGAAACCATCCTTGAGCATGGTTTTCTGATTTCAAGATCATTAAAAAATGAAACCAGTTGTGAGGATAGTTTTGCATCTCTGTGGTAACCTCGTTAAAAAATGAAACAGGGGTTATGAGCATAGTTCCTATTTCTATGTCAAGCTCATTAAAAAATGAAACTGAGGTCTGGGGATTACACCTAGAGTCACGAGCATAGTTCTTCTCCTGTGTCAAGTTCGTTAAAAAATGAAACAACTTCCCCCTCTCTGTTGAGTCAAGTCCTTCATCTAGTATTTGAAGCTTCCTTTCCTCCGCCTTTACAGTTGGAAGAAATGAAGATTGGGGGGGAAATGCTTTCAGCCTCTAGACTTCATGCTGAATTTAGAGCCGCTAGTTTCTTAAGCTAGGGGCTAAGTACCAACCATCCTTGGGTTATGTGTTGGGAAGTCACAAGCATAGTTTTTCTCTGGTTCAAGCTTGTGTAAAAATGAAACCACTTACGTCAAGCATAGTTTCCTCTAGTTCAATATTGTGTAAAAATGAAACCAGGTCCAAGCATAGTTTTGTTTTGTTTTAAACCTTGCGTAAAAATGAAAATAATCCCAAGCTTAGTCTTTGTTCTTTCTCATGCTCGTAAATACATGAGAATAAGTTACCGAGATTAGTCTCTCTATTACACATTATTTTCATCATCCCTATGATCGTTAATGATGTAAACCTATCTTTTTCCTTCAAAGGGGTCAGTGGCCTGATTTCTTGAAGAGATAAGGTAGAAGAACTTTTCCTGAGAAAAGAAGTTGCATTTTCCTTTGTAAAAACCCTATAAAAAAGGAATTTCGCAGGCTGCATTATAGCTAGGGTGCGAGAATACCTGATTCTCGCAGGCTGAATCATAGCTAGGTCACGAGGAGTTCGCAGTTTTCTCTATAGGCAGGGTGCGAGAATGCTTATGCGTGGGAAAAATGAGTGTTTTCTCAAATCTTCTAGAAGGAGAAACTTCCATGGTGGGGTGGCACCTGAATGGTTTGGATCTTACTTGCTTTCATGATTTAGTGGGATCATCCTAACCTTCTCACCTTATCCTCTTCATCTTATAAAAGGAGAGGAGCTCTCATGGAGAAGGTCTAAGTTGGATCTGGCTTGGAATTATTAGCTTGGGTGGAGTGTCTTTGAGTTTTTCCTTTGTCAAGATAGATTGTGAATATTATCAAATCTGTGTTCTCAGAATTCTTGGAATGGAAGTGTGTGGAGAATGAAGGACAATTGGAAGGGATATTACGACATCAAGGCCACAATTGTAATCTCTCTTTCACATTTAATATGATATAGTAATATGATTCTTTCCTATAAATCTTTTTGTGTTTTATTGTATGATTCCTTGATCACATACATAGGTTTATATTGAGTTTATGCTATTACTATCACTTTGGTTGGTTGTGTTCTTTTGCAGGTTCATCATTGTATGAGTGTTGGAATAGAGCTAGGATGGCAATGGCGAGAGGAAGCGACATTTAAATGGTATGTCACCCATCCCTCTTTAGTTAGTAAATTCAATATTTAAAACTTAAGGAAAGCGTCATGTTCTGGTGTGTTTTGTTCTAGATCTAGGTGGATCTAGGGAGATCAGTTAGTGTCTGCACCTACCAATTTATCCTATAACAATTGGTTAGGACCATATGAGGTAAAATCTGTAAAATACGGAGGATCTATACAATTAAGAGATTTAGAAAGTGTAGAACTCAGAGGAATGATCAACGGGAGCTGACTGAAGCAAAGGACAATCGACCACCCACTACGCAATAAAAAAAAAAAAATCAAAAATCAAAACAGAGAACAAAAAGAGGAAACAAAACTAAAAATCCCGAAGCATGACAGAGATAGAAAGGATGCATAACATTTTAAGCATGAATGCTACAAAGGAAAGGACAACGGTTACATACCAAAGAAAAATGAGCAGGAGATGGAAAGATGGCAAAAGAATTATGACAGGACAACACTAAGCAAAATTAAAGCACGACAAGGACTGATCAAACATCACATTAAACACACCAACTAGAAATGGAAAAGTAAGTGTAATGACAAGTATGAAATTATCGCAAATGCATTGAACCCACAATTATGGTGCATTAATCGTATCATGGAGGAAGCGTCATCGACAAGCTTCATGACAAGCCCATACAACACGCGAGCACAAAATCAACTAGTCTATTCGTGAAAGGAAAATAGAGAGAGAGAAATAACAGCTAGAACAAATAGAGCAAGACCACAGAGCTCACTGAAGTCATTCGAACTCAGAAAATGTTCGACAGTCACCACTATGGAACCATCAAAGTCAGCAGATCCAGGCCAGACAACCAAACTGACCAGGGTTCAAACTAGGTCATGGGGACCGCTGGAATAAAACAAGAAGCAATAGTTGGAGATCATTGATATCAATGAGATCCCATCCCCAAAGATGATACCGGTGAACTATACACAGATACTGGAAGAGATTCAGCAACCACAAGCAGAGGCCATGAAAGAGGATAAGCCAACAGTGACATAGGATCCTTAGAACAAGGAAGTGGAAATCCAACAGAAAGTGCAACCAGAAACACTTGAAGCAACCATGGAAGTTAACAGAATGGCACAGCATCTGGGAGCAGCAGTGCAACCATATGAATCATAGGTACCCAGCCTAGGTCAACCAATAGAGGAGACCGTTGGAACTACCTCGGCTTGGCCAGAATGGCTTACAGGGGAGCAACCAAGAATTGTTGGAACTTCAAACCAGCCACCACAACAAGAAGATAGATTTCAGATATCAAGCTCACCTCACAAGAAACTGGCAGTATGAATTGTGCTACCACGCATACCAAATGGAGTACAGGTATACCCGCAGCTACTGAGTCATGTTGGGAAGCTCAAGTATTCCAACCATGACGTATCAGATGAAACCAAGTACCCAGAACTTGTGCTAAGGGTTTTTATGAAAAACATAGTGGTAAACCAACTTGGAGAAACGATCAGCCAGCCACATCAGTGGGCAGCTGGATTGGACAGAACATGAATTTTAGGTTTGCTCAAACTCCCACATTTTGGCAGATGCCAGTACGTGACAGTATGCATCAAGTAGATGTTAGTAGTCACACACAGAGGGGATATATGGCTGGACAAACCCATCCCCATAACTATTGAGGTTATCATGCAGATAACAGGACTACCCAGTCGAGGCATGGATCCCGCATTGATTCTAGACAATAAATCCAAGGAGAAGGCGTTAGCAGAGAAAATGAAGAATAAATATGGTACCGCCAGGGGAACAAGAGACATTATAATCAAATGGATCAACAATGTAGCAACACAATTGGGCGCAAATATCTTAGCCTGTAAATTGTTAAGAAAATTCTGCAAAGATGAAGTATCAGCAAGAATCATTGTAGTTGCATCTTAGTGCGCAGAAGGCACCTCCGTGATTTGGGTGCCTTATATATTAAACTTGTTCCAAGTGGACTGCAAGGATGTGAAAGACCTCAGTACAAAATTCCATTACTCATGGCTGCTCACCCTCATAGCCTTCATGGGATGGCGGGAACCAGAGTATGTAATTTTTTTCACTAGACCGCGGCCAGCAGGAGTGAGATATCTATTACTAAAATCCATGCCACATGCTAGGCATAAGAGGTAAATTGGAATCGTATTTGAAGCATACCTACAGGACATATAGGAAGCTATCATATGATCATGGAGGATAACACCAGACGTTGTTGTGCGATATGGGGACATCGCTAACTTCTGAGCTACACATCAAGCCATGTGGATACAACCAAGGCATGATCTAGATAAATAGTGGCTATGGATGCACTATTGCATCACAAAGGGTGAAATCAACATGGTCATCAGTGAATGGCCTGATGAATGGAGAATCCCATCCATTCCCTAGGAAGTATCGAAAAGAATAGCAGAAGGAGAGGCAGCGCATGCAGAAACACAGCCTCCACAAATCCCAGTGCCCAAGAAACCAAGGATGGGCCAAAACAAGCCAACTTAGGAAAATGAAGGGTCAAAGTAGATAGGAACCTAGAAGGGGTAGAAAATGACCAACAGACAGCCGAAACAAGCTAAGGGAGCACAGGAGACCACCCCAAATCCCATCACATAGGAACCAGGGAGAACTAAGAGACTGGTTGTATAGGTAGCAGGCGCACGCAAGAAATCAAAGGCGCAACGAGCATCATCGGACTATACTATCACGGAGGATGATGGATAATTGATCGCCATAATGGTCCAAGACTATCTAGCAGAAGACTTCGATCACGCAGCACATCACAGGGATAAACTGCAAAAAGAGTTGGCAGAAATGGGACATATCCTCAGGACACTTGGGGAGGTCCAAAGAGAAAATAGCAGCAGAGGCATAGAGTGGTCGACAACACGGACCAACGAAAGAGTGGAGGTGGAAGAATAGACCCATTCCTTCCAATGCCACACACCCATGCAACGATCTACATAAAACCTAGCATGCTACGAATGGACGAAATCGTGGGACAGACACCACTAAAGGATTTGGACCACATCCAATTGGTCTTGATGTGGATGCCATCAAGGGCACTGTACAAATTGTAGGTTAGCGTCGACCACGAGATGCAGTCTCGGGAACATAAAAACTTATTTGAGCTACAACAAGCAACAAAGAAGCAGGAAGTGCTGGAAAAATATTGTGATCAGGACAAATATGAAACATAGGAGGATAAAGAACGTGGGAATGAAATGAAATGAAGAGTGGGAGAAATTTTTGGGAAACTCCCAAGCACTACGCAAGGAAACGAACTCCCAGCCGTTGAAATGATCGACCAGATTGTGAAGGAAATTGATTGATATCAGAAGGAAATCGAGGGTCTCCGAGAAAAACTCAACTAGAAGTAAAGGAGCAAAGGAAGTAGGAAGAAACGATGCAACTACAGGAGATAGAGCAGCAGGTTAGCATAGTAGTGAAATTGTTCGATAAAGCAGCGCAACTTTGGACAAGACTGGAGGAGGATCCACAGGTCCAACACTGGGACAAGGAAGAGGAAAGGATCAATGCAATGATCCAAGAACTCAGACAGAGGAAAAATACCATACCAATCCCAGAATGTGTCAAGGGGACACAAGAGATGAAGAAGATGCAGGCAAAACTTATCATGACGCAAACGCAGAAACAGGAGCGTTAGGCTCAAATAGAACCACTGCAGGAACGGGTAGAAAAAGTACTTGCATAGGCAAAAGGATCTCGAACACAGATAGCACAGACACATGTATAATGTGTAGTCTTACTGAGTGATGAAGTGGCATTTCAGGTAGTGGATACCATTAAGGAGAAGACCGCGCAAGCACTGGCAAAAGCAACATAGCTAAAGGAAAATTTCCAGACGATCACTGAGGAGATCAAGGTAGCTTAGAAAGATTAGGTGACTCAGGACAAGTCTCATGTCAGTGTTGGGGGCCTGTTGGCACCAGGCCGAAGTATAAATAAGGATGATCGTGGGAAATAAAGCGTGCAGAAACAGAAGTAACAGATGGAGAAATAACATCGCGCAGGCAGGCAAGAAAGTGTGCATAAGGAAAGAAATAGTTGGAGGAAGAACAACACATGTGCATGGGATGAAGACCTAACATCGGCAGGGTTAGGGTTTTGGTAATTTTCGGTAAGAAGGTTGAAGAGCCCAAAATGTATAAATATATATATGCAGGTATCATATAGAGGTTGTTGGTTGATTGAGTTTTATATATTAGGTTGGCGTTTTATAGTAAGTGTATTGTTTTGTAAGGATTCGGGTTCTTATACCATTCCATTAGAGTAATACATGAATAGAGGCATTAGGCAATACTGTTATGTACCATTTTTGTAAGTTGTTGATATAGAATAGAGGAGAGAAGGTAGATCTGAGGATTAGTTCGTAGGCTATAGATCCTAGTGAGATCTAGTTCACCTCATATAGATCTTACCCATAAGAGGGGAATTGTAAGTGTACGGTGCCGGAAATGTAGAACTGCCATAATAAAAGAGCCAAGAGACAAACTTTGTGGACGTATCCCAAGAGGGGGTGAACCATGGTAATAGCTATTAATGTGATGGATGTATGCGTCTCTTTACTTTCTTTTAGCAGCTTATTGTTATGTTTAATAAATGAGTTAATATATTGTTATGGAACACGAATATGTTGCTCAGGAAGTAAACTATGTAATGGAAATAGGTACCCACAAGGAATAGGTAGATTACCTTCATAGTTCATAGTGCATGGCTCTAGTTAATAAACCCCTATCTCATACTCAATCCTAGGCTGCAAACACCTAATTCTTATAGCCACCAATTTAAAGCTATCTCGGGTGAGACTGCGCAATGCATTCTATGTACTGTGTTGCCTTTTGGTTTACCAGAAGGGCCGATAGTTTAAGAGGCTTTTTTGATAACCTAAAAGATGTGAACACTAGGTCAATAACTCAGATAGTAGAAGAGAGCAGTTAAAGAACCAGCACAAGTTCTTTGGTAAGGAGCCATTAAGGAATTGAAATGGACGGTAGAAAATTTCAAAGGGAGAATGTCGATATTTCATGGACCGTTAGATATAGTGGATCAGTGAAGGAGATAAGGTTGATAACCTTCAAACACTCACCAATATATAAGGAACAACATTCATTATATTTTAGTCAATGAGAGTCGTTGGTCTCAGGATTTTCGGGTTTCGGTTATCAGGAGAATAGGGGTAAAGACTCTCCAAGATCTGTAAAATGATATTGTCAATTCAATATGGACCATTGGTTAGTGGAGGACCAGAGTCGTAGATTTGGCTTAGCTATATTTTTGGGAATCGGGAGTTGGAGTGTCGAGTTTGTGTTGTGCAGTAGTCCTGATCTCACGAAACGCGAAGTCGCGACATGATCATGACCATCTATTCAATAAGGCCCAGGATCATTAGATCTAACCTGAGGAAAGACCCCATATCAGGCTTCAGGGTTTTGGGGTTGTGGAGTGTTAGGATTGTTCCACACTGAACTCTTGAAATCACGACTTGTGGAAGACTCACGCCTAGTGTTGGATTCACGCAGGTGGCGTTTTTGTAGGAGGACCTATGATCGTATGTTTTGAAGGTTCCAGTGGGAACTAAGAGAGTCACTTCGGCTCAAGGAGTGTGAAGATCCAAAGGGTGAGAGATCAAGATATTATTGCATGATAAAGGTGTGATGACATGCAATCAGACAGTTAAATCATTATGCACACATGGGGGAGCTGGGGAAATCACTAAGAAAGATCTGAGATATGGAGAGGCCTCTGGATGGAAGCTAGAAGAAGGAAGCAATGGACCTCATTATGATGGATGAGGATACGACCAGGGAAATAATAAGGAAAGAAAGAGTGACATGCAATAGAAGACCCTACTGGTATAATATCAATAAGAAAAAGAGGGAAGTAGTCGAGTGAAAGGGATTTTATAGTGGTGAGGAAGAGGTAGAGGATCTCCACGCGATAGGGAAGATTGAGAAAATCTTGTGTGCCACATATGAGAGGAAAACTAGAGGTAAGGGGTCCAGTGAAAAAGAAGGCTCTCCATTCCAGATCTGAATTAGTGTGGAACCCACAACCCCATGTGTGACTAAGACATATGAAGAAGAAAAATTAATTAACCAACAAGTGATTAGTGGTAGAAATATTTTTGCAGGACATGGGTCCAATGGAAACTCAAGCAGAAGTGTAAGTTCAACAAGTAGTAGTCAAGTATCTACACCATGTGGAGGTGGTAGTACAACAAACTTCACAATGGTAGGACAAGATCCAACAATTAGGTTACCATAGTTCTTAGGGGAAGGGTCAAAGGGCCTAGAAAATCATTTGGTTATCTGTGAGAAGATATGGGAAGCTAAGAAGATTACAAATGAATATACAAAGGTTGTGTAGTTGGAAATCACATTCAGATACCGCGTGCTGGATTGGTATATGGGTCTCGTGGTAAATAATCCAACGGGAGAACCTACAACTGTCACATAGGTGAAGAGAACATTAATAAATGAATTTCAGAAATCAAGTTCAGAGGATCAGTTCATGAATGAAATGATAGATATTAAGTAGAAACCAAGAGAATTATTTTGGGAGGTAGACCAGAAGTTCAAAATACTAAAAGGTAAGTTGAATTACCCTATTATTGATATGAAACATAGAAATTTTTTGTTTAACTCTTTATTGGCACATTTAAAGTATCCTTTGAGGCAACAAAAGTCCCAAACCTAGGCTGAGGCCTTACAAGAAGCATTGTAGTTAGAAGAATATCAATATAAGCATACAGATCTAGTGGTGGAAGAGTTGAGAGCAGACCTGGAGAACGTAACATTTCGGTTAAATCAAAATAAGGGAAAGGAAAAGAGGGAAGATGTCTGGTGTACATTTTGCAGAAATAAGGTCATCATAAGAATGTGTGTCCAACCTTTGCATAGTATATCGGAATAGGGATACCAAATCCATTATCGTCAGGAGGACCATGGTGTGAGATAAGAAAAACACATGGGAATGATCCCTATCATTGCCCCATGATGCAAAAGTATCAGACAGTATTGAAGAGTACATTTCATAATTTTTTCAAGTAAGTTGGACACGAAGACAAGGACTACAGAACCTTGAAGATATTGAAGGAGAGGACATCAGATGCATATATGGTCTAGTATGAGTTAATGAAAACACAACCTACACAACAACCACATTATAATAATGCACAATAGCTGCAGTATAACAACACACAACAATTTTCATCCCCATCGCAATATAACAATGTGGAACAGTTTGGAGCACCATCCCAGTATAACAATGTGCAGTAGTGTGCAACGCCACCAAAATACAACAATGCACAACTACATTATAATCATGGACCACAATATAATACACTGTGTGGAGATAATCAAGGAAACAAAGGAGGCTTCAGGGGAGGAGGTCCTGGAGCAAGAGGTAGAATATCTCTATTCTATCATAATTGTCAGAAACCTGGACACTATGCAAGAGATTGTTCACAACCACCTACGACATGTATGTATTTTCGTGCAATAGACCATGAGACAGAATATTGTCCGACACTTTTGGTAAAGATACAAGACAAGAGGAACCAGAACAATCAAAACATCCAATTGATTGTTATATAAAATAAAGAAGAGGATGGGAAGAATATCAACATAGTTACTAGAGGTGGAAAAAATATAGGAGTATATGCATCAAAGAAGGATCAAGATCATTACTAGTGGGTCAGGAAGAATACAGAACCTGAACATAAGTTTGATGTGCGCAAAGAGAAGGAAACATTCAAAGAATCTAGATAAGAGATTTTGAAAGAAAACATTGTGTCGACTTCTGGAACAAAGATGGTAAATGATATACTAGTGTATGACATGGCTCCATTATTTGATCAGACTAACAAAGAGTAGTCATTAGAACAAGTAAGTAATATGGGAAAATTTTTAGGGTCTTTTGTAAAGTTGTTGCATGAAAAAATTATTTACAAATATTATAGTGTTTAATAGAGAAGTGTACGTATGGATAATAAATGAAATTAGAACCCAAGAGGGTCAATTAGGTTCAAAATAAGAGAAGAACAAGTATAGAATTCATGTTGAATGCAAAGATTGGAGATTTGGATATGGGGGATATTATACTAGACTTAAGGTATGAAGTCAATGTTCTACCAAAGAAGACGTGGGAAGCTATGGGAGAACCTACACTGGGATTCTCACCTATTCATTTGATGTTATAAAATCAGCATAGAGTGGCACCAATTGGTATATTGAAGGGGATACCAATAGAGATAGATGGATTTCACACCATGGTATACTTTGAGGTCATTTACATAGTAGATAACACTTCACCATATCCATCATTATTGGGGATGGATTGGGATTTTGATAACCAGACTATTATCAATTTGAAAAAAAGGAGGATGATATTTGAATCTATAGAATACATAATTGTTGTTCCATTAGATCCCTCAAAAGGAGGAAGGTATGTGGAAGTTGCAACATAAAATTTTAGTACAGAATAAATAAATCAATTGTATAGAAATACCACGCGCAAAGAGGATTACATCAAACCAACTGCAGATGGAATGTTGATTTGGAGGAGTATTAATTCTTGTGCTTTAGATTCTAACTCAGGACTGGAGAACTGGAAGCAATGACTACATGAGTTATCCACCAGAAGATGTGCTTTATGATGCACACATTAACATGGGTTGGTACAGAGGTAAGGGAACCTCCTATGTTTTATGGTATGAATGACTTAGAATAATTTCTAATGAAGTTTGAATCATATGTGGTATAAAATAAAATATTACCATTATTAGATATTGTTTTGAAAGATACAATTGTTCATTGTGGGGTACACATAAGGAGAATATCAACAATTGATATCAATGTAAGAGGTTATTGTGCATTAGATTTGGTGCAAAACGGGAGCATAGATATGAGAAAAAATATAATGGAATTGGACAACCCAGAGAAAATTTAGAAAGATATATAATTCAATGGAAATTATTACCACCGGAAGAATGGCCACACCATTTTATTCACATGTTATAAGGAATTCCAAAGAACTGGTACAAAGAATAGGAACAATGCAGGGAAACTGCAAATTGGGAAGAGATGCAACAAAATTTTGTGATTACATTTTCCTTTGAACATGAAATTCCCGATATAGATACAACATTGAAGGTAGTAAGAGACAGGATCTTCAAAGAACCTGAAGTGGATATTGTGATATCATATCAAAAGAAACAGACAATCATAAATTTGCTACACTGTTATCATGTCACAGAAGAAGAAGACTCAACAAATGAAACCTTGTGCGATACCCAGATCCTAGAAGTTGAAGGAGAAAGGGAAGTAGAATTTCCAAAGCTAGAAGAATATGTTGCACAATTAAAGATCAAGAAGGTAAACATTGGAACTACAGAAAACCCAAATATTGCAAGCATTGGAGATTATTGGGATAATTAGACAGTAGAAATAATCACAAAGTTTTTGCACGAGTACAGTTGTTTCCAACAACATTTTCAGATATGAAGGGATTAGTAGGAGAACAAGGAGAGATGAATATCCCTTTGAAACCATATGCTATACCTATAAGACATAAGCCTTACAAGTTAAACCCTATTGTACAAGAAAAAGGTGAAGGAAAAAATTGACAAGATGTTAGAGGCTGGTGTCATAGAACCTGTGGAAGAATCAGAATGGATTAGTCCTATGGTGGTGTAGGAAAAAAAAACAAGGGAGGATCAATATCTATGTAGATTTGAGAAAATTGAATGATTCTTTCCTGCATGATCCTTTTCCTACACCATTTATAGATGAATTATTGGACAATGTAGGGGGACAAGAAGCTTATTCATTTACATATGGGTTTTTAGGATATCATCAAATCAAGACGACACCAGAAAATAGGCATAAGATAACATTTGCAACAAACTGGGGATCATATCAGTATACAGTAATTCAATTTGGGTTGAAGAATGCACCTACAATTTTTTCAAGGGTAGCATTAGTTTCATTTAAATACTTTATTCATAAATTTTTAGAGGTTTACTTGGATGATTGGATAGTTTTCAGTTTATTAAAGGATCATGTCGAAGTGTTAAGAATGATGTTAGATGGATGTAGACAATGTTAGATTTCATTGAATATTAAGAAATGTATTTTCATCGCACCTTTTAGTATTTTGTTAGGGCATGTGGTGTGTAAAAAGGGTTTGTTGGTTGATCCTGCTAAAATTGTTATCATATTTAAGTTACCACCATCAAAGTCATTACACCAGTTAAAGAGTACACTTGGTCATATAGGTTATTACATGATTTTTATAAGGGGATATGCACATATTATTGCGCCAATGGAGAAATTATTGAAGAAGGATAATAAATATTTACGGAATGACAAGTACTAGCAGAGTTTGGATATTTTGAAGGAGACAATGGTGACTACGCCAATTTTAGTGTTTTCGAACTGGGAAAAGGAATTTCATGTGGATGTGGATGTGGATGCATATGCAATAGAGTTAGGAGAAGTACTAACACAACCAGGAGAAGGTGATATAGATCACCCTATATCATTTGCAAGCATAGAATTATCAGATTCAGAATAGAACTACAATACTATAGAAAGGGAAGAATTATCCATGGTATATGCACTACAAGAATTTAGACATTATTTGTTAGGGAAAATTTTCAAGATGTTTACAAATCATTCTTCTCTTAGATATTTAGTCAATAATCCATTATTCTCTTAGATATTTATTCAATAATCTAGTGTTGGGGGAAAGAATATGAATATGGATAATATTGTTTCAGGAGTTTGTCTTTGAAGTTGTGTTGAAACTTAGAATATTGAATGTAGGGCCATATCATCTATCCAGGATAACCAATGGAGAGGAGCCAAGTAACTTGGAGGAAAAATTATCGGATGCACAATTATTTTCAGTACAGATATTTTATGAGTATTTTGCTGACGTTATTGATTTTTTGAGTACAGGATTTTCACCAAAGGAATTTAATACTACGCAGAAGAAAAATTTGGTGGTCAGAGTTGTAGACTACCAATTGATTGCAGGTCACTTGTACAAGATTGGAGTAGACAACATTTTGAGGAGATGTGTTATGAGCATGAAAGGCCTATGATTTTAGTAGGAGCACGTGAAGGAATTGTTGGAGGATACTATGAAGGGAAAGATGCTATGTAGAAGGTATTGCGCATAGGATTATGGTGGCCAAGAGTTCACAAAGATTCATAGGAGTACTGTCAAAACTATGATGTCTTTCAGAGAGTTGGAAAGTCATATAGGAGGGATGATATTCCATTGAGACCTCAATTAACTTTGTAAGTGTTTGGTAAGTGGGTAGTAGACTTTGTAGGTCCAATTAATCCTCCATCCAGAATATCAGGAGCTAGATATATATTACAGCAACACAATACTTGCCCAGATGGGATGACGCAGCACTAGTGAAGGATTGCAATGCAATGAATGCAACACACTTTTTATTTGAACATGTATTTACAAGGTTTGGATGTCCAAGAATATTGATGAGTGATTAGGGGACTCACCTTATCAAAATTAAAATCCAAGAAATGTTGGAAGAATTTGAGGTACAACATCATAAGAGCACTCCTTATCATCCTTAGGTGAATGGAATAGTGGACTAATTCAACAAGATATTGGTGAATGCATTGACCATGATATGTAATGTAAACAAGGATGATTGGGACTTGAAGGTACCAACAATACTATGGGATTATAGAACTACATGCAATAAGTTAATAGGGAAAACACCTTTTAGGTTGGTGTATGTACAGGAAGCACTAGTTCCATTGGATTATTTGATACCAATTCTATGCATTGCAACAATTACAGATATGGCAGAAAGAGGCAAAGAACATTAAATATTTTCTCAACTCATGGTATTAGAAGAAGATAAAATCATAGTTGGTTTACATCAAGAGGTGCAGAAAGCAAAGGATAAATCCTAGCATGACAGGCATATCAAGAATAAGAACTTCAAAGTAGGAGATCTATTTCTCCTCTATGATAGTAAATACTTGCAGCACCCAGGGAAGTTTAGAATGCATTGGATAGGACCTGAGATAAATTTGGTCATAGATGGAGGTGTTGTGCAACTGAAGGACTTAACAGGCAAGGAAATCCAAGGAATGGTGAATGGTAGTCGACTAAAACTGTATAGGGATAGTCAACCTACCAACCCTTAGTATGTGTAGAGAAGATAATAGAATTGTACATAATGTATATAGTAGGAAGAAAAATAAGAAAAAGAAAGAAAAAGAATAAAAAGAAAAGAAAAAGTAGAAAAAGAAGAGAAAGGAAGAAAAAACTAGAAAAATGAGAAAAGGCCAAAAAGAAATAGTTAGAGGAATAATTGGTAGATAGATAGTTGAGAATGAAAACACACAAAAGAAAGTAAATTGGTGCAAGCTAATTCATGAGACTGTGTAGGAAAAGTAAACACTACGCGGCGGGATGGAAAATGACCAGAAAAGTGAAAAACTGGTGAACGAAAAATAAAGGGGGTGTCAGAGCATTTATGATAGAGTCTATAAACAGGGAATAGCACGGAAAAGGAAAAACACTTGTGATTTTTTTGCATAGGAGCGATAGAGAAAATAGAGTGAAAGTGAGTAATAATTTGTGAATAACTTAGCCAATATCTACAACATATTTTTCCAAGTTAAGAAAATGGCACCGCAAAAGGACCCAAGCAATTCACATGAAGAACCAAAAGAAATAACAGATCAATGGAAGAGATGATCGGCGTGGTCGATGTGGATGAAATTCCAAAAAAAGAGACTAAATCAATCATTCCAATGAGGATCGAAGAAGAAAACCTAGAACAATAAGCAGTAAGACACGTAGAGGAAGGAAGAAACCCTAATACAACAACAAACCCTAGTGCAGAAAACCCAAGGCTGGAGCACACAGAGGGTGGACATGATTAAGAAGAAAGTGATAAGACAGAATCAGACAAACCTAGAGTAGAGGAATCCTTGGAGGTAAAATATGATTGTCACACAGATGAAGAAATGGAGGAGGAAGGAACCCTAGAAGAAGAAGCAGTAGGGTTGTCAAAGAAAATGGTAGTAGTGATGAAAGTGTGCACACAGTAGCAAATTGAGTTGTTAGTGCCCCACATTTCAGATTCATTCATAGTTGTAGAATATATGCTAGGATGTGTTCCTGAATTGAGGTATTCCTACCACGATGTGACCGAAGTAGAAAAATTATCAGAGCTTGCATAGGATATTTATAGGGAGAACAAGAGGTCAACCTCGAAAGGAATATTGATAATGGATCCCAAACAATGGATATCCATACTTTACAATTTTGGCATTATAAATTTACTATAAATTCCTCACTTCGGTAGGGGGAAGGATGTTAATGCATGTGTAAAAAAATTTTGGCGCATGTACATAGAGTTTTTTTATGGATTGACAGACTGGTCCTGATTGATGTCAACTTAAATTCTAATCTTATAGGACTACCAATAGATGGGGTAAAGCCTGAGCAGTATCTTGATGAAAAAACAAAGGAGAAAACCATTTTTTAGGAAGTGAAGGAAATATTTGGCATAGACAAAGGAAATAGAGGTATGATAATTAATAATATCAATGACCTGGATACAAAATTTGTGACAAAGTTGATGGCATGGAATCTACTTATAAAGTGTCGTAGAGAAGAGGCACATGCAGGGGTGGTCACAACAGTTGTGTAGTGCGCAAAAGGAATAGTTCTAAGTTGGGTGTCACATATGCTCAATTTATTCCTATAATATTGTAGAGATGTGAATGATGCTAGAACAGATCTCCATTATTCATATCTTTTGATTTTTATAGACTTGGAGGCATGGGAAAAACCAAAGTATTTAATTTTTTGTGATAGAAGAGGAAAGTGTGGCACAACAAGATATGAAACTCTATGACACAACACAGATTCCAACCAAAGAAGATCCAACTCAAGCATTTTTGTAATGTGCATTCAAGATATGCAAGAGAACATTGCAAATACATGACTAATTTCACCTGAAGTGGTGAAGGATCATGAGGGGATAGCCAATTTGAAGACATATTGTTGGCACAGGGGAAGACCCAAGGTTCAACGCTTCAACATCACACCAACAAAACCGTAACTAACGACCCTTTTGGAAACACCTGCGAAGCAGATGAAGTCTCACTCGAGGTAGGAGCAGGGGTAGTTGCAGGACTCCAGTGTCTACAACCTTATCTGGGACACAGATCTATGATTGTAACACCTTAACAGAGCACTTAGCAGTTATAGATCATTAGTATTTAGCCTTAACTCATAGTGTAGATAAATCCTAACAAGATATCAACATAGTATTCACCCAGATCTAGTATATTCAAGTACTAAGCACATTCACATAGATTAGATCTAGTATCCATTCATATTATTAAGCACAAAGCATCAAGAGATCTATTTATCATTCATCTATGCCAAATCAATAAGCAAGTAAATACATAAAAACATCAACACATCGCACAAAGCATAACAACATAGGATATATGTGGTTCACCCCCAACCTGGGGCTATGCCCACCAACTCTTCTTCTCTTTTATTATCTTATGTCAATCTTCTACATGAACAGAGCCATGAGATCCTACTTTGCATAGGACAGGAGATGTGTGTGCACTCCGCTAGATCCTCCTTTTCCGAGCTAGATCACAACACAAATCCTTTACACAGTCTCTTATAGTCACTTGCACTTAGCCTTGCAAGCTTCTCACAGTATGCACAAAGCATGTACAACTACCACTTGCACTTAGCATATCATCACACAGATGTCTATATCATCCTTTGCACTCCTTCTTACATCACCTAAATATCTATTTATACATTACAAAGTGGACCTAAACATGGGTAAACCCATTGGTTGACATCCCCATACCCGTTACATAAGCCCAAAACCCAGAAATCCCTAAACAAGGGGGCGAGATCTCGCAATCTCTGCTTCAACTTGTGCTCCACATTTGCGAGCCTGTTGAAGTCCCAAAATAAGTCAAACATGGCTAAGGATCCTCAAACCTTAGTCAAGGTCCAAAAGACCCCCAAAAAGGAGCATACCCAAGGTTCAACACTTCAACAACGCACCAAAAAAACCCTAACTATCGACCCTTTCGGCAACACTTGCGAAGCATATGTAGTCTCACCCGAGGTAGGAGAAGGGGTGGTAGAAACACTCTAGTGTCTACAACCTTAGCTGGGACACATATATGTGATTGTAACACTTTAACAGAGTACTTAGCAGTTATAGATCATTAGTATTCAGCCTTAACTCACAGCACAAATAAATCCTAACAAGAGATCAGCATAGTATTCACCCAGATCTAGTATATTCAAGTACTAAGCACATTCACATAGATTATATAGTATTCATTCATATTATTAAGAACAAAGCATAAATAGATCTATCTATCATTCATCTATGCCAAATCACTAAGCAAGTAAACACATAAAAACATCAACACATCACACAAAGAATAACAACACAGGATATACATGGTTCATCCCCAACCTGGGGCTACGTCCACCAACTCTTATTCTCTTTTATTATCTTTTGTCAATCTTTTGAATGCACAGATCCATGAGATCCTACTTTGCATAGGACATAAGATGTTCATGCACTCCGCTAGATCCTCCTTCCCTGAGCTAGATCACAACACAAATCCTTTACATAGTCTCTTATAGTCACTTGCACTTAGCCTTGCAAGCTTCTCACAGTATGAAAAAAGCATGTACAACTACCACTTGCACTTAGCATATCAACACATAGATGTCTATATCATCCTTCAAGCTCCTTCTTACATTTCCTAGATATCTATTTATACAATACAAAGTGGGCCTAAACATGGGTAAACCCATGGGTTGACATCCCCATACCCATTACATAAGCCCAAAACCCAAAAATCCCTAAACAAGGGGTCGAGATCCCATGATATTTGCTTCAACTTGCACTCTGCCTTCGACAGCCTATCGAAGTCCCAAAATAGGTCAAACATGACCAAGGATCCTCAAAACTTGGTCAAGGGCCAACAGGCCCCCAACACTCACCTGTGACTCGTCTTGAGTCACTTTGGTCTGGGTAGCTCTTCTTCAAAATCCTCTAGCTTGACTCAATCTGCTTCAACCTGTTGCCACGCCAAGGCCTCCTGCTCAGCGAACTCTTGGCTAACTACTTCATTAACAGGTCCCTCTAAGTGTTTTTCGTCTATAGTGACTATTTTCTCTAGCTCTGCTCTTCAGCCTTCAATCTCCTCAAACAGTTGGCATGCTTCATCCTGGACTAGTTGGAGCCTCTGAGTCACTTCCATGACTTTACTCTATATGGTGTGGACCTACTGTAAACCAGTGCATTGTTCTTAGGATCGCGTCATCCTTTCAACTATTGATAGGAGCTTCAACTGCACCTGTATTGTCGTTGCTTGTTTCTTTGCCTCCTGGAGTTGTGACTCCAGTGCCTTTAGTTCAGGGTCTTCAATAAGTCGCTCGTAGGTGTGTGCAATTCTACTGCTAAGTTGTTTACATTCCAAAGAGAGTTCTCTGATCCTCTCAACTGTGCTCTAGGTAGTGGCTTCTCTTTGGTATCGCATGTCTTTCAGGGTTATTGGCACTGTTTTTAACTCTAGGTATGCGATTCTATGTTGAAGTTGTTGGATAGCTTTCGTAAGTTGCGCGACTTGATGCTCCAATGGTTCGTCCACCTATTTATCTAAGCCTGTCATGGATTGAAGTTCTCTGCTGACTACTTCTTTGACTCCAAGCTACTCTGCGAGAAATTTCTCTTTATCTTGCTATATCGATGCTCTCTCCTCTTCGAACTTGGCGTGGAGGTCATCATTCTCCTGCTGCGTAACTCGGAATTTCTCTACCATTTCCTGTTGTGCTTGCTTCAAGGCCACCATGGCCTTTTTGTTCTCTTCTTGCGCTTGATGAAGGCGAGCTTCAGTCACATCATCTATTCTACAGAGTTGGGCAGGTTCATCCCTGAACTCTGGTCCTTCTAATGGCAGGGGCGCAATGGATACTACGCAGCTGGATTGAAGGGCCTATTGTTCCCCTCTTACTTTTGTCTCAATTTTTTCATACATGGATTCTTGCTTGGCTTCTGTGTTATGCATAATATCCTAGGAAGTGTCTAATATAGCTGCGATGATGAATTCAAAGTCATCGAGCATGAGCACAGTCTACAACTTGGTCTTACTAGCTCTAGATTTCTTCTGCGAGCTAGGTTTCATGGGGGAAACCTTTCTTTTATTAGAGGGATCAACCTCATCAATAGGATCCCTAGGCAGTATTACTTCACCTTGCTTTTGCTGGTCTTCTTTTCCATTGGTCTCTTCTTTATCTACTTCGTCATTATTTCCTCGTCCAGGTGATTTTGAAGCAGTTTCATCTGATGCACTGCTCAGGTTCATCTTTTTCCTTCTACTGGTTTCAGGGGTGTCATGCGCTTCATGAGTGGCCTCTGAGCTGCCAAGTGGTTTAGGATCAGACATTTCTTTGGGGTCAACAGGGATAAGGAGCTCTACATAACAGTCCTTATTTATCTCTTCAAGGTCCTCCTATGTGAGCTTATAGTATGAATGAATCTCTTCTTTATGCTCATCTTCATGCACAATGATATAAATAAAGTGTTGATCTATGAAGAACTTCATGAGGTATCTAAACCGGTGCAAGGTGTTTGACATCATATGAAGGACAACCCAAATAGCCCTCTTTAACTGGAGATAGTATGTGTGCAATACCGCATTCGACTACCATTGTTTTCCCATATCGCTCAAGTACCAGAGTATGGAGAACTTCACAGCGAGTGGATCGAATGGTTCAATGTCCAGGAAGGTTGCACCTTCTGACATCTCCCAGGAAGTAAATTCTATGAGGATTAGCGGCCAGTTGAAATGGAACTCATAGCCTTGATCCTGAGCTTCGCGACAATCCAATTCAAGATGGTTGACTAAGTACTTCACCTAGTTCATCTGGAGTCCTTCTACACATTTTTCAGTGTGGTCAACAACAAACCCTGTGACTTGCATAGGTTTGTTCTTTCTCACTAGATTTCCTACGATCAACTAGCAGGCCAGGTGCACTACGCCATTCTGGATGGAAGCTACCTTGTAGCCTCGCGTCCACTTTTCTACGTCACCATAGGTATCCTTAATCCTTTGTTCTAGGGAGTGATGTGAAACCTTCCCTCGGTAGAAGTCTTGTGGGTCTAGTCCCTGCATGCTCAATCCGGCGATCCTATGGATCAACATCGGATCGAATGTGATGCGTTTGCCTAGACATAGATAGTCACCATCGTAGCATGATATCAGGATATTAACACACACGTTAACCTCCTGGTTCCTTTCAAAATGTGGGATCTTCATCACATTCAAGATGGTGGACTGTGCGAGGTTCATAGTCCATGGTTGGGGGATTATCCTCGAGTTATTCCTCTTCATCCTAGTCAAGTAACTATGAGGAGCGAGCATACTGTGGTTCTTGTGGTCCCCTAGGTTGAAGTCGCTGAATTTTAATGTTGCAATCTTATATTACCATGTTCTAACTATACGTATCCCCTTCGGGAGGTACGCAGTAACTAGGGTGTAATCGAAGTCTCTGGGGACATTGTCACGACTCACCGTGCCAGCCATAGGTGGGATGTAGTCGGGTAGGATATTTGGGATTAACTTTGCATTCACCAAGTCATCACGATGATTGGTTATTTTCTYGATTGTAGCTCGGGATGGTCCAGATCTGTGAGAAGTCGATGGGGAGGCTTGCACTCCTCTCGTTGATGAAGCTTGAATCCCCGTGGACATTACTTTTTTGGCCATTAGATCGATTAATACTTCTTCTACACATTTTTCAGTTGCGTCGARTTCATATGACATACACGCTCTTGATCGGATAACTCAGGTCGATGACTGAATTCTCAATGCAATAGAACAGGTGGTGAAATCTTAGTAAATACAACACAGTAGCAATGASTTCTCTTGTTGGTGCAGATACAATTCACAAAAGTGTTCTCGGTGCAACATTCAATGGACTAAATAGATAGTGAGGTAACAKATCTCTCCAACGGGTGAGAATCCTTCATCAATGCAATGTTGTCTATTGCGGCGTGGTCCCAATGGTTTGATGACGAGATTTCTAGTCATAAATGGTGTTCTAACCATTCCGGGTGTCGGTCTAATGGTTATAATGCTTCCAATGGTCATATTGCTTCACCATGGTGAAGTGCCATGTTGTGTTCTTCTGCTATCCCAACCAAGTTCCAGTTTTTAAATCCTTCCTTCTGCGAAGTCCCCTCTGGAACCTTCTACAAATTTTCTGTCCTTTCTTTCTTCTTACTTAGTTTTCTATCCTTTTCCCCTGTGATCTTTGTCTCAGTATTCCTCTTTCCATTAGGATTCTTATCTCCTTTTGGCATAGTAACTTCATGTTGTTGAGATTATTTCGTAGGATTCAAGGGAAATACTTCTTCTCTGCCTGAGGTAGGTGCTCCACTCTTCTTTGAGTCTTCTTGTGTTCTTTCAACTTTGACATACAAGTTTCTAGTTCTAAACAGCTTCAATCCATTCTCTTGTTCTTCAATCAAGTGTGTTATCCTCCAAGTCATGAAATATTTTAATTCTTGCTTCTTTTTTTCTAAGACTTCCTCTTCTTTTATTCTGGACTGATCCTTTTCAATCCAAGTTTTTCCTAGTAACATAGAAAATGGGGTGTTGTTCTCAATAAATTTAACAACCTCAAAATCTTCCTCTGTCAAAATTCCATGAGCACTCATCGATATTTGGGTGAGTCTTCCACATAGAGTTATCAGCTTTCCTCTAAATAATCCTACTCCTCCCAATGAAGGAATCATAGTAGGATTTCCTAAATTTTCCCAGGTTCTTTCTGTCATGATATTCACCTATTTTTCCTCATCCAGAACACAGTCAATGTCGAAGTATCCTATTCTTATTTCGATGCACTCTTTTTCTTTGAATATCCTTGATAAGTTGACATTTATGTGACCATTCAGGGTTTCTTTCATTCGTAGTAATACATTCTCTAATTCTCTCTAGGTTTTTGGCATGGTCTTAGTTTCTTGATCTTCCACAGGGTTGTTTGATCTCATATTCATCCTTTCAAACTTAGAAATCATTCTAGGGAAATCCAAAACTTGATGGTCCATAGATTTACAGCAAAGACAACTAGGTATTCTATCAAGGCATTCCTTAGAAAGGTGTCCTGGTCTTCTGCAACTGTAACAAAAAATTAATCCTCTCTTTCTCTTAAATGATCCCCAACCTTTCCTGTACTACGCACTAGGATCGCAGTAACTAACCTGCAAAAAATTCTTTCTAGGATCCTGCATCCATTTGTTAGCCCAAACATTCTTTCTATGCATAGGAATAACATACCTTCCATTATTTCGATCAGATCTACTCATATCAAATATTCTTTCTTCTAACTATGCCTAGTTGTCAAGCTAGGACAAAATTTGTCAAATATACCTAGATTCATACTGTTGAAACAAACATTTACACTTGTCTTTCTTTTCTTAGAGCACAAAGCTTTCAAATCTTAAAAAAATTCATTGTTCTTACCTCTATTAGAGCACAAGGCATTCATATCTTACCTCATTTTGTACTTCTCTTCTTAGCATAGAGCTTCACAAGTCAAGTAGAATATTGTGCACTAGGGAAACAAATCTGTGCATGTAGCTTTCTCTTTTCTTATGTTCCCAACAATCACAGTTTCAGGTAGAATACTACGCACTTCAGCAACAGATCTGTGCACAGAGCTTCTCTTTTTCTTTACTTCAGTTCCCATCAATCATAGTTTCAGGTCCTAGCAACAGAACCATTTTTTGGCACAGGGGTAGACCCAGGGTTCAATGCTTCAACAACACACCAACAAAACCCTAACTATTGGCCCTTTCGGCAACACCTGCAAAGAAGATGTAGTCTCACCCGAGGTAGGAGTAGGGGTGGTTGCAAGACTCCAGTGTCTGCAACCTTATCTTGGACACAGATCTATGATTGTAACACCTTAACATAGCACTTAGCAGTTATAGATCATTAGTATTCATCCTTAAATCACAGTGCAGATAAATCCTAACAAGAGATCAGCATAATACTATCCCAAATCTAGTATATTCATGTACTAAGCACATTCACATAGATTGGATATAGTATTCATTCATATTATTAAGCACAAAGCATCAACAAATCTATCTATCATTCATCTATGCCAAAGAACTAAGCAAGTAAACACATAAACACATCAACACATCGCACAAAGCATAACAACACAAGATATACGTGGTTCACCCCCATCCTAGGGCTACATCCACCAAATCTTCTTCTCTTTTATTATATTCTGTCAATATTCTACATGCACAGAGCCCCAAGATCCTACTTCACGTAGGATAAGAGATCTGCGTGCACTCTGCTAGATCCTCCTTCCCCAAGATACATCATAGCACAAAGCCTTTACACAGTCTCTTACAGTCACTTTCACTTAGCCTTGCAAGATTCTCACAGTATGCACAAAGAATGTACAACTACCACTTGCACTTATCATATCATCACATACATGTCTATATCATCCTTCGTGCTCCTTTTTACATTGCCTAGATATCTATTTATACATTACAAAGTGGGCCTAAACATGGGTAAACCCATGGGTCGACATCCCCATACCCCTTACATAAGCCCAAAACCCAAAAATCCCTAAACAAGGGGTCAAGATTCCATGATCTCCGCTTCAACTTGTGCTCCACCTTCGAAATCCTATCGAAGTCCCAAAATAGGTCAAACATGACCAAGGATCCTCAAAACTTGGTCAAGGGCCAAAACATATAGGCATAACACATGGATACAATCCAGACGAGACCATAAG
This sequence comes from Picea mariana, assembly GCA_032191745.1. Taxonomy (NCBI): domain Eukaryota; kingdom Viridiplantae; phylum Streptophyta; class Pinopsida; order Pinales; family Pinaceae; genus Picea; species Picea mariana. The sequence continues at coordinate 668,084 of JASDQU010737177.1, read as the reverse complement.
AAGATATGGCTAAAGATGCACTATTGCTTAACAAAAGAATTCCAATGGGTACTAGCAGAATATCCAGATCAATGGAAGGTTCCAGTAGTAGTTAAGAAAGGATAAAAGAGGAGGCATAAGCTGACACATCACAGAAGTCTAGTAGCATGGTAGAAAATACTAGAAAAGAAGCAGAGCACAACAAATCAACATCTACTGGTACAACAACAAAGAAACCAAGAAAGAAGGAAATGGTACCAAGGGCCTTAGTGTTAGGGACTGAGGTCACAGAGCAAACAAATGGAGGAAAGCAACACAATGGGAAGGACACCCAAGAAACAAATATTGCAACACATACAAACACACCACCAAAGAGGAAATCAACCATGCAGATGGGAGAATAGAGGAAGAATATGAAAGAACAAAAGAATCACATTTAACCTACTATAACTGAATATGATGTAGATTTAGTGGCAGATAAGGTGCAATATCGATGAAAAGATGCAATCTATGTCACAGAATCACAGAGAGAGGAAATCATGAGAAACATTATGGAGGTCAAGGAGACTTTGGAAAGCCTCAAGATTAAGGTAGTGCAATAGAAAGAAACATAACAACAAGAAGCCTCAATGTAGAAGAATCCACTATATGAAGAGAAGGATGTAGTGTAGAAAGAAATAGTAGGAAGCACATTGTCCTAGATAAACCAAATTATGCTACAAGTTGATGAGGATACCACACAGACAACTTTAAAAGATGTAGAATAGTTGGACTTGGTATTTTCCAAGATACCAACCAAACCACTGTATAAGTTGAAAATGAGCATCGCACGAGAAGTTCAATCCAAAATTAGGATGGATGCAACAAACTTGGAGACAACCAAGGAAGAAAGGGAGGTCTTAGAGATAACCCTCAAAGAAGTGTAGATCGAATGTGAGGAGGAGAAACAACGTGCATAAAATCTATAGAAAATACTTGAGGAAGTATTCCAAACGATTCAAGACAGTGCACTAGAAGGAGAACTCAACGGGAAGGAAAATATATAGAGAAAAATGCAGATGATGGATACCTATAAATAGGAAATAGTAGAATTGGATAGAAATTTGACACCAACCACCCTTCTAGAAGTCAGATCAAAGAGGGAACAATGGGAAATAGAACACACATAAATTATCGTGTTGGAAGTAAAAGAAGTAGAAGAGCTCTATGAAAGGACTTTGCAGATATGGATGAGCTTGGAAGAAGACGAAGGAATACAACAGTTTGATTAGAGAGAAGATAAGTTGAACACTATAGTTCAATATTTAAAACAAAGGCAAAATACAATGTCAATATCAGAAAGAATGAAGGCCACGCAAGAAATGAAAAACTTATAAGAAAAACTAAAGGCAATCCAATAAGAAAGTAAGACAAGACATGCTCAGTTGGAGTTGTTGGTTGTGGAGCCTGATTATCTTCTTGATCCAGAGGTCTTTGTTTTCAACCGTGTTTATACCCCCTGAAGACTTTACACCCCATAATAATGTACACTCCTCCACGCGGAGGAGTGCAGAGGGGGGTTACCCCCTTTGTGGGGTTCAGGGGAAAGTGGGCCCTCGGTGGGGGTTCAGGGGCGAAGCCTCGAAAATAAAATTTTTCTTGTAAATGTATATTGTGATTTCATAGTAAATATGGACTGTTCATTATAAGGTCACAGATATGACAATAGAGGTTAAGTTAAGGTTTTTTTCCCTAGAAGGACACCCTCTTTTATGAGGGAAATGTATTGTAGCTAGGTATCATGGTGAATATTGTATTCTGAGATAGAATACTATGAGAGAGAGAAGAGGAATTTACAACAAATGCATTGTAGGTTGTATCCCTTCATTTTTTGGATAATAATAATGAAAGGACCTGGAAATTTCTCTAGTGGACGTAGCCCACACTGGGTGAACCACGTATATATCTGTCTCTATTGTATTGTGTATCTTCTATGTTTTATTTCTGCATTTGTTTTATTTGATTTCTCCATGATCTTGTTTTTCTAACAACTGGTATTAGAGTGAAAGGTAACTCATAGGAAAAGAGGGTAAATGTTTCGATTGGGAGCAATGGCGGAAGATGGAAAGTTTAGGGTCAAGAAATTTAATGGCCAAAAATACCATTTATCGAAGATGTAGATGGAATATTATTTATATCAGAAGGATCTATTCCTACCATTGGGTGGAATAGAAATCAATTTGACGGCCATGAAGGATGAAGAATGGGAGTTTCTTGACAAAAAGGCACTAGGAACAATATGGCTAATCCTAGCAGCATTGGTGGCTTTCAATATTTCGAAAGAAAAGACAACAAAGGAGTTGTTGGATGCATTGACTAAACTGTATGAAAAACCCTCGGCATCCAATAAGGTATTTCTAATGAAAAGATTATTTAATATGAATATATGAAAAGGTGGGCCTATTGCAGATCATTTAAATCAATTTAATACGGTTATTAATCAACTAAGTTCTGTAAAATTAGACTTTGATGATGAGGTTAGGGATCTTTTAATCTTGTGCTCATTGCCAGAAAGATGGAACGGCTTGGTCATGGATGTAAGTAACTCTATCTCTGGTTCAAACAATTTAAAATTTGATGATTTTGTTGGTGTTATCCTTAGTGAGGAAATGCAACGGAAAAGCATAAGTGAGACATCAAGTAATGTGTTAAACATGGAGAATAGGGGGAAGACAAAAAAATAGAGGAAAGGGCTCAGGAAACCATAGGAATTATAGGAAGGCCAGATCCAAATCCAGACTGGGAAAGATAGAGTGTTGTAATTGTGGTAAGAAAAGACATTTGAAGAAATATTGCAGAGCTCTAAAGAAACAAAGAGATGGACAACAAGAGAAAAAATCAGGAAGCAAATGTAACAGGTGATGTGTTACAAGATGATTTTATTCTTTCTGTAGATAATATTTATGAGTCTTGGGTAGAAGATTCAGGGGCTTCATTTGATGCCACACCTCATAGGAAACATTTTCTAGATTATGTTCAAGGTGATTTTGGACAAGTTCATTTGGGTGATGATGCACCATGAAAAATTGTTTTAATGGGAAAGGTAAAAATAAAGCAAAGGAATGGAAACCCATGGTTTTTGAAAGAGGTGAGACATGTTCCATATCTAAGGAAAAGTATAATTTCAATAGGGCATCTTGCAAGTGAAGGTTGTATATCCATATTTACAGATAAGGTGTGGAAGGTCACCAAAGGATCGTTGGTGATAGGAAAAAGAGAGAAGGTAGGTACATTGTATTTATGTACTGGTAATATTGACTCCTCTATCTCTTTAGCTTCTGCAGGAGTGGATACAACATTGTGGCATCATAGGCTTGGACACATGAGTGAGAAGAGGATGCAGATACTTCGCAAAAGAATTTTTTGCCATATCTTAAACAAATTGATTTGGATTTCTGTGAGCATTGTGTTTATGGAAAACACAAGAGAGTCATATTTCTCAGAGTACGAAAAGAAAAGAAGAGTGAAAGTTTAGATCTTGTGCATACAGATGTATGGGGACCAAGTCATTTATAATCTCTTGGTGGCTCTCATTATTATGTTACGTTTATTTATGATGCAACTAGAAAAACTTGGGTTTGTTGCATTCGACAAAAATATGATGTTTTTGATACTTTTAAGAAATGGAAATCTTGGGTTGAGAATGAGATAGGAAAAAGGTTGAAGTGTCTTACATCAGACAATGGAGGTGAATATTGCAGCAAGGAGTTTGATTATTATTGTTCATACTATGGGATTCGTAGAGACAAGACAGTTCCAGGAACACCACAAGAAAATAGTGTGTTAGAAAGGATGAACATGACAATCATGGAGCGTGCAAGGAGTATGAGATTGCATGTTGGTTTGCCTTTACAACTCTGGGAAAATGTTGTAGATACTCTTGTTTACTTAACAAATAGAGGACATTCAATCTCTTTAGATGGTATAATTCCAGAGGAGGAATGGACAGGTAAAAATGTAAACTATTCTTTTTTGAAGACTTTCGGTTGTGAATCATTTGTCCATATTGATAAAGAAAATAGAACAAAGCTTGAAGAAAAATCCAAGAAGTGTACCTTTATTGGATACAATGTTAATAATTTTGGTTATCTCTTATGGGATTATGAAAATAACAAAATCATTAGGAGTAGATATGTCATATTCAATGAGAAGGTCATGTACAAAGATCAATTGCAGGGAAAGAAATGGGAAAAAGAAAAACCAGAATACACAGTGCTTGATGAGATCACTGAAAAAGAAATTCCAAAGGTACCAGAAAATCAAAATGTACAACAACATGATCAACAAGTACCTCAAAATCCTACAAGTGTTGTTAGAATATCTACCATGTTAAGTAGACCCCATGAACGATACTCTCCTTCATTATATTATTTATTGTTGACTGATTATGGTGAACCAATATGTTATGATGAGGAAATGCAGGTAGACACTAAAAATAAATGGGAGCAATGCATGAAAGATGAAATAGATTCCTTGGTAAATAACCAGACTTGGGACTTGGTTCAGTTTCCTGCAGTAAAAAGAGCATTGCAGAATAAATGGGTTTACAAGTTGAAGGAAGAAGATGTAGGAAAAAAGAGGTACAAGGATAGACTTGTTGTAAAGGGGTTTGCACAAAAGAAAGGTATATATTTTGATGAAATATTTTATCATATTGTTAAAATGAATTCAATTAGGACTATTTTAAGTCTTGTGGCAGTAGAAGATTTGCATATTGAACAGTTAGATGTAAAAACAACTTTTCTCCATGGGGATTTGGAGGAAGAGATTTATATGCAACAACCACAGGGGTATGTGGTCAAAGGGAAGGAAAATTTGGTATGCAGGTTGAATAAGAGCTTGTATGGCCTAAATAAAGATCCAAGGAAGTGTTATTTGAAGTTTGACAGGTTTATGATAGCATAAGGTTAGAATATATTTCATTCTGATCATTGTGTTTATTTTAAAAGGCTAGAAAATGGAACTCATATTATATTGCTATTGTATGTATATGGCATGCTTGTTGCAGGGTCTAATATGCAAGATATAAATGTGATCAAGAACAAATTACCTAATTCATTTGAAATGAAGGATTTGGGTGTTGCAAATAAAATACTTGGTATGAGTATAAGAAGAGACAGGAAAAAATGCAAATTGGCATTGTCTCAGGGTGAGTACATAGAGAAGGTGTTGGAGAGGTTTAGAATGAAGAATGAAAAACCAGTTAGTACACCTCTGGACAACCATTTCAAATTAACTAAGTAAATGTGTCCCAAGATACAGGAGGAGATAGAATACATGTCCAGGGTCCCTTATTCATCACCAGTTGGTAACTTGATGTATGTGATGGTTTGCATAAGAACAGATATTGCACATGCAGTGGGAGTTGTGAGCAGGTATATGAACAATCCAGGTAAAGAACATTGAGAGGTAGTAAAGTGGACTCTTAGGTATTTGAGAGATATTTCTACTCATGCATTATGTTTTGGAGGTTCATAAACTTCTCTACAAGGATATGTTGATTCAGATATGGTAGGTGACAAATATAGTAGGAGGAGCACCACAGGGTATGTTTTTACTATAGGTGGAACAACAGTAAGTTGGATTTCAAAACTACAAAAGGTTGTTGCACTTTCAACAATAGAGGAAGAGCATGTTTCTACTACATAGGCTAGTAAAGAGATGATTTGGTTACAGAGGTTTATGGAGGAATTAGGAAAGAAGCAGGAGAATAACAAGTTGTATTGTGACAGTGAGAGTTTCGTTCATATTGAAAAGAACTCATCCTTCCATTCAAATACTAATAATATACATCTTAGGTACCATTTCATACGATCCTTCTTGGAAAATGAACATTTGAAGTTGGAAAAGATACACACTAGCCAGAATCCTGCGGACATGTTAACTAAGGGAGTAACCAGGGAGAAACTCAGTTCCTGCTCATTTTCAGTTGGTCTTCAAGCATGAAGGTGAATATGATAAATTTTCCAAGTCCAATAAGGTTCATAGTCTAGAAGATACAACAGCGGTGGAGTTTTTGAGATCAATCTCCAAGTGTGAGATTGTTGTTGTGGAGCCTAACTATCTTCCTAATTCAGAGGTCTTTTTTTTTCAGATGTGTTTATACCCCATGAAGAATTTACACCTCAGAAGAATGTACACTCCTCCACAAAAAGGAGTACAGAGGGGGGTTACCCCCTCTGTGGGGTCTGCGGTCAAGAGGGCCCCCGACAGAGGTTTAGGGGTGAAGCCCCCGAAGAAACAATTTCCTTGTAAATGTATATTGTAACTTCATAGTAAATCTGTACCATTCATCATAAGGTCATAGTTCTAACGGTAGAAATTATGTTAGGGTTTTTTTCCCTAGAAGAAAACCCTCTTTTATGATGGAAATGTGTTGCATCTATGTATCATGGTGAATATTGTATTCTGAGAGGGGAGACTATGAGAGAAAGAAGAGGAAGTTACAATGGGTGTGTTGTAGGTTGTATCTCTTCATTTGCTAGATAATAATAAAGAAAGGACCTATAAATTTCTCTGACGGACATATCCCACACTAGGTGAACCGCGTATATATGTGTCTCTATTGTATTGTGTATCTTATGTGTTTTATTTATGCATTTGTTTTATTTTATTTCTCTGTGATCCTGTTTTTCTAACAGGAGTGAATTAAGTGTTAAGTTTTGAGCTATTATTAGGTTTCTTTTCAATTTACTAGATAACAATAGCATAGGTAGGATCACTTAGAAAAACACAATCACAATATACACATCATTTATCTTGGGAAACCCTCATGCGGGAGAAAACCCATCAAACACTTCCTTAATATAGATAGCCAATACAATGACAAGACAATAAACCAAACACTAGAGAATATCCTCCACTGAGAAATGTGACTCTCTTTTCCTTCTTCTCCCAAATGCAGCTACCAAACTTGCACACTAAGTGAGTGAATGAGTGAGTAAACAAATGAGGTGTTGGATTCCTTTATTTATACAAACTGGGAGGTGCTAGAAAGGTGTCTATTCACTGGGCATGGCTGACTTGTCTTCTTAGTGGTTAAAACCACTTTAATTAGCCTGGGGGTCGACTTCTCAATTTTCATAATATATTTAGGGTTTGACCAATCCACAAAAGGGGATTTGGTCAATTACAATGCCCGACATGATCAATCCACAAAAGGGGATTGATCTAATTAATAATGATTCAATAAATAAATAGAATACTCTTTGTAGTTACAATATTTCAACACTCCCCCTTAACAATAAGGGTAATCTAAAACAACATCAGGAGAGAGAGAGGGAAGCAACATCAACAACATCTGGAACAATGATTGGCATATCTATAAATCATCGAAATTTTTTCTCATCATCATCATTCACAGCATGGATTTGGAGTGGCATCATCATCCTCATCAACATGAGGCTAAAGTAACATCATCATCATCTTTAGCATGAGGCTAAAGTAGCATCATTATCTTCTTTAGCATGAGGCTAAAGTAATATCATCAACATCTTTAGCATGAGCCTAAAGTAACATCATCATCTTCTTTAGCATGAGACTAAAGTAATCTCATCAACATCTTTAGCATGAGGCTAAAGTAACATCATCATCTTCAGCATTAAAGCTGAAATAAACTCATCATCATCATCTTCAGCAAGAAGCTAAAGTGGCATCATCATCATCTTCATCAACATGGATTAGTATAACACTAATACATCATCATCATCAATAACAACACAAGGATGATACAATATCAACAACAATATTATCATAGCATGAAGGCTAGAGAATCATCAACATCAACACTAGGTTGGAAATCTTCAGCATGAAGCTAGAATATCAACAACATCGCCACGAAGTTGGAAATATTCAGCACAAGGCTGGCATCAACAATATCAGCACGAGGCTAGAATCAACAACACCAGCACGAGACTAGAATCAATAACATCAGCACGAAGCTGGAAATATTGAGCACGAGGCTGGCATCAAAAACATCATCACGAGGCTAGCATCAACAAAATCAACATGAAGCTAGAAATATTCAACACTAGGCTAACATCACAACACCTTGTGGTACTCTTACAGATCCAAAGGATCTGACCAGGAATCAAAATATTCCCCAGGATATAAAATCCTAATGGAGCTACCACTACTGACCAAAGCTAGCATATACATGCACAATTACTATGACAACCCATCCTTATGGACCTTCGGGATCTATCAGGGATGATCGGTCCCTTAGGATATAAAATCATAACTGAGCTACCCTCTATTGGTCAGGATACCATAGTATCATCATCACTACTCCCCCTTTCGAGGGAGGTCCTTTCAGACTATACCAAGATTGTCTCGAAAGTGCTCAACCTTTACACGAGAAAAAGGATTGGTCAACACATTTGCAACTTGTTCATCTGTGCCAACATATTTGAGCTTTATATCTCCTCTCTGCATCATATCATGAATGAGGTGATACAAGATATCTATGTTCTTTGACTCTTCATGGAACACATCATTTTCATACAACTCTAGTTATCACATAGGATCACGGTGGATTCCATCTTCAAATCAAATAGATCCGTCAACAACATCTGAATCCATACGAATTCACAACTGGCGGAACATGCAACAATGTATTATGCGTTTTTCATACTGAGAGAAATTCTTTATTGCTTCCTACTCTACCATGAGATCATGGCTGACCCCAGACTGAAACAACATCCTGAAGTGCTCTTTCTGTCAGAGACACTTCTAGCCCAATCTGAATCAGTATAACCACTCATTCTGAAGTCATGATCTCCATTATAATTGAGACCACAATACAATGTACCCTTAAGGTACCTCATCACATGTTTTGCAGCAACCAGGTGAACACGTCTGGGCTGTACCAGAAATTAACTCAAGGTGTTCAAAGAAAAACATATATCCAGTCTGGTGTTCGTCCGATACATCAACAATCCAATGATCTGTCTATACATCGTAACATCAATCAGCTCAAATGAAGTTTCAACCAGGATATTCAACTTTGTTTCCATGGGTGTATTCATGGATTTTCACTCCAACATATCAAATCTCTTCAGTATTTCAATTGCATACTTCCCTTGGTTAAGGAAGATCTTCTCTGGGCTCTGCCAAACTTCAATACCTAAGAGATAAAGCATTAGGTATTTCATCAAAATTTGTAGCGAGCTTCTTTTGCAATCTGTGATGAGATTTTCTTCATCTTTCCAAGAATACGTCATCTACATATAGTAGTAACATCACTGGCTAATCATTCATAAACTTGAGATAAGGGTTAGAATTAGCTTTACTCTTGGTAAGGCCCAAGCTCTTCAGAAAACTGTCAATTCTTCCATATCAAGCTCTAGGATCTTGCTTCAACCTATACAGATCCTTCTTCAACCTGCAGATCTGAGTCTTTCTGTATTCAACTTCAAACCAAATTTTCACATTACATTGTACCAATCTAGTACACTTTCTCAGCTGCAACTCACTCTACACAATCATGTGCTAGTTATATGTGCTTTTTGCAAAGCAATATCTGTCTCACCGCCAGAGAGTATGTCCTCTCCTCTTTCTGCAACTATTCTTATGGAAGTGGGATTCTGCACAAACAGTTGCTCTAAAGTTGAGAATGGTTGCTCCACTCTCACTATGATTGTTTAAATATGAGAGAAAATCCTCTACTTCATCATGCCAACAACTTCATCTGAAACTGAGAGTGGCTCAATAAATTATATTGAAGGTAACTCTTCTTCTTTCATGGAGGTAACTCTATCTGTTATTGTATTCATGTCTCCATGACCCAACTAATGTAATGCACCAACTTCCACTCAATTTTAAATATGGTGATTGTTCCCCCTGCACCTCACACTATATATGAATCATGGTTGTTCTGGTTGTCTTCAAAAATACTGGAACTATTTCTCCAATTACTGGAGTAAGTGTCTCGTAATAGTCCTTTCCCTCTTGCTGGGAGAACCCTCTAGACACACATCAGGATTTGTACATCTACAACATGCTTGATCTTGTTTAAATCAATCTTGGAAGTCAATACTAACTTCTCTTCTAGTCTTCATGGAAGAGTCCATATCCTAATCTTTCTGACTAGATTCCTTCTCTATCACTGAAAAATGGGAATCTTCCTAGGAGATTTCATATCTCCTAGAAGTTTCTAAAGCTACAATATAGTCTTCTCATGGCATCTGTCTCTTAGTCCTTGAAGTTGTCTCTTCATCTAATCCTTTCTGAGATCAAGCTTACTCTTTATTTCTTCTGAGTCTACAAGGACTTTGTCATCTCTTACAGGGTATACTTGGAGTTGAATACCAAGTCTAAAAATCAAAGGCTGAGTCAAACTTCAAATGAGTTTTGCTTCACGTGTAGGTGACTTCATTATCCTTTGACCAAGTCTTTTGTGAGTTCTTATTCTAATGTTTGGTCACTTTTGGATCCTTATGCTCCTTACAATCAATCTCCATATGAGATACTCTGGATCTCAAAGGATAGCTTCTTCTTCATATTTTTTGGTACATGAATGTATATGGTCATGTACATAGTTTGCTTCATGTCTCAAAGGATAGCTTCTTGTTCATATTTTTTGGTACATGAATGTATATGGTCATGTACATAGTTTGCTTCATGTCTCATTTAATATGTTGCCTTCCACAACCTTCACTATAGCTTCCTCAGGGTTATTACTAGTGACCTGAAACAAGGTCAACAAAACAACAAGCAAGAATAATACTCTTTTGATAATAATAAATAAAACAATAGCACGGATAATCATCACAGTATCTCCTTTAGAGCTATCACTTGTAACATGTCTGAAACAAACATCAAAAGTAAGAAATACAATAAGAAATGAGGTCAACACTCTTCTAGTGTTGTGAGCAAACATTCCTCCATGGTAACCTGGAACCAACACAAAAATTTTCTCCTAAAGGAGATGTTAGTTGTATCTCGTAAATGATTACATTAAGCATTTATCTCAATATGCTCACATGCTACCAAATATAATTCTTTTCAAAGACTGCTACCTCAACTATAATGTTTACTTGTAAAGGGGTAGCTATCAACTTGTCATGTGCAACTTTGAATCTTATCAACTTAATTAATCAAACATGGAACTTGTAGCCTTGTCCTCAAGAATGAGTGTGTTTATTTTCTTCCAAGTCTCCTTCACTCAATATGATGAGTGCTTTCTTCAACCTATCTTTTTTACTAAGACAATATGCTATCTTGACACAAATATGGGTTAGAGGATAAACTCTATGATCTCAACTCTAATCAATCTAACACTTTGACTTAAATTTTGACCAAAGGTTAGAATGATGGTCATGGCTTCAACATGCAACCTAGATCAAAATAATGTCATAACAAATAAATTCATATAAGAATAATCAAACATGGGTTGCATTATTCCTCTGAATGTGTTGGATCTTAATATCCTTTTGGATCTATGGCAAGAGATCCCTTCTCCTACAAATACCCTTTAAAGCTTAACAGTTTAAACATATGTGAACACATACCTTTGATAGTATTTGTAGGTAGTGGCACCATTTGGAAAGAACGATAATAATTAACAACTCTTAAAAACTTCAAGGGTGGCCACAACTAGTACTGCAGTTGATACTTCAATTGATACTGCGACTGCAATTGATACTGCAACTGATTTTGAAACTGCAACTGCAACTACAGCTTAGGGTTTTATGAGGAAACCCTAATTTTTCAAACTTCAAATTTTGGAATTTTGATCCAGGGGCTAGATGCGCTGAGCTGAGGCGAGTAAGCTGGTGTTCTCATATTTCTGAAAATCCAAATTTTACCCCTTCAAACTTGACCAGCAGAATTTTGGACTGGTACTTTTGGTAGTGGTTCTGGTTTCCCAGTTTTCTGGTACTTCTAGTTTTCTAGTTTTCTGGTACCAGTGAAAACTAGGGTTTCACTTTCCGAGAGTTCTATCCACTGAAAAAGTACACTGAAGGTGCCAAAGAGTTCCCTGGGAAAGGGAGCACTTTTCTAGATGATTATTAGGCTGATATTCCTCTTCAATAAAAATCCCTAATTTGTACGGAAATAGTGACGTTTTTCTTTATCCAGTGAAAGATGCTCTCTTAAGCTTATCTCTAATCCCATGTTACGTTTTGAGATATTATTAGGTTTATTTTCAATTTACTAGATAACAATAGCATAGGTAGGATCACTGAGAGAAACACAATCACAATATACACATCATTTATCCTGGGAAACCCTCATGGGGGAGAAAACCCAACCAAAACTTCCTTAATATAGATAGCTAATACAATGCCAAGACAATAAAACAAACACTAGAGAATATCCTCCATTGAGAAATGCACCTCTCTCTTCCTTATTCTCACAACTTCAGCTACCAAACTTGCGCACTGAGTGAGGGAAGGAGTGAGTTAAAAAATGAGGTGTTGGCTTCCTTTATTTATACAAACTGCCAAGTGCTAGAAAGGTGTCTCTTCACTCAGCAGGGCCGACTTGTCTTCTTAGTGGTTAAAACCACTTTAATTAGCCTGGGGGGTGACTTCTCAATTTGCATAATATATTTAGGGTTTGACCAATCCACAAAAGGGGATTTGGTCAATTACAATGCTTGACATGATCAATCTGCAAAAGGGGATTGATCTAATTAATAATGACTCAATAAATAAATAGAATACTCTTTACAGTTACAATATTTCAACATTAAGGAGCAAGAAGAGAGGATGATAATAGAATTGGAAACATAGAAAGGTAGAATAGAACAGGCGCACTCGAAAATTATAGAAGTGTTGAAGAAACACTTCACAATGTAGGTGGTGGAGAGCATGACAAACAAACATTCGCAGACAAAGACAGAAGTAGATGCAATCACAAAGAAGTTCCAGGAATTGGAGAATTTGGTGTAGGAGGCACACACTGCGTGAGTGGCTTGGTACGAGCCAAAGGTTAGTGTTGGGGGCCTATTAGAGCATGCAATTTTGGGGTAAGGTTTGAGATACAACACAACAAATGAGGAATTATGGACCAAGGAAGCAAAGTGCGATGAGAACTAAGGAAAAGTAGTGTGAGGGAATTTTTTATTAGCGTCCAAAGGAAATTATTAAGTGGACAAGTTGAGTCCACTTAGAATTAGGGCTTTAGAGTATAATGTAAGGGTTTTTATCCACTCTTTGTAATATAAATAGAGGATGTATAAGAAAAATAGTGGATATCTTTGATCTATCTTATCTTGATTTTGTCTAGTTTTAGAAATAATTATGTCAGTCTTGAATAAGTTTTGAGTCACAGTACTAGTTTTTTTGAGAGATGGAGAGCTTAGATGGAGTCACGTTTGAGATATAATTGAGGTTCAGGTCACAATATGTGGAGCTTGGTGCAACATTGGTCATCCTCACGGAGTATGAAAGCTTTTTTATGTAATGCATGCAATGCCCTATTTTGATGAACAATAATAAGAAGCAAAAGATCTTTGTGGACATAGTCCAGGGGATTAAACCATGGAAAAACATGTTGTTTCTATGTGTATTTGATGTTCTATATCCTTGATGATGAATGAATAAATAAATGAATGAATATGTGGGAATTTATTTACAATGCACAATAGAATAGTATGATGTTTTCTACAGAATGAATGTTATTGAATGGATAGAATAGTATATCTAATGAATGATGGTAAGGTAGAATTAATGTTGAATAAGAAGAAGTCTAATAGGCCTAAAATTCCCATTAGTTCCATCCCTTCCATGATTGTAGACACTTGGGTGATACAACCACCCATAAGCCATCTCGGATGATACTGCGTTGTGCACTCTGTGCGCAGTGTTTCCTTCTGGTTTATGAAAGGGGACGATGGTTTCTAGGGATTTTTTGGAGAACTAATGTAGAACCTGGGTCAACCCATACATCCAACAAGAGGAATTTGGATCCTACCATTTTGACGAATCAAATCTGGTGGGTGTGTTTATTTATTGGATGAAGAAAATTCCTTAACACCACTAGGTATGCACCCTGGATACATTATTAATAGGAATACCCACACAAAGGTGGGTTTTGGATTGAGAATGTAACACCCCTAGCCACCCAAGTCGGGGCATGATACCACCTAACTGGTGAAATTCAAGCTCTGATACCCATCTGTAACACCCCCAGCCTTGTGCTAGGCAATGTCACTTGAAATAAATACAAAACAAAACTTCTCACTCTGTTATGATAATCAAATTGTCCATACCCAAGCATAGACCTGCTGAGCTATGGAAGACAAAGATATTTGTGGAACATCATATGTAAAATTAAACAAATAATATGCATTCTACTAATACACAAATTAAATGTGAAAATCACAGCAATCTACTACAATAGCTTACACGAGAAATATTATAAATATCATGGCATGTACAGAATACATAGCATAAAAATTAACATAGAGATGGTACTTATATTTTTATGAAATCCATCAAATGCATGCAAAACTTCCATGAACCTCCCAGTCTAAGACCATGCTACTAAAATCTATCAGTAGTGGGTCACCCCCAAGATGGGACTAAAATCCACCTAGGGCAAAGGAAATACTAGGATAGGCTGAGACAATAGAAAGATTCACAATGCAATAGGAAGGATTCCCTCCCAGGAGCCTACTTACACCCACTGCTCACAGACTCTCATTCCCCACATGTATGTCCCACCATGGGAATATTCACCTTCATTTTTCCACAGTCCATCAGTTGCTCCACTTCCCTTCTAGGGCTTCAACAATAGGTTGGATCATGAATTATCAGAGCTCTATAGTTGTTGTTGGACTCCCTCTAGGAGAAATCACTTCCCCAACAATCTCTCTCACCTGGATAGAGTTAATCATAGGCCTGACATCATGTTTCTTCAATCCACAAGCCTAACAACCCGCCTCTTCAAAACCACAGACCTGAAAAATTGCTTCTTATGTCCAGCTCCTAAGTCAATAGGAAACCAAAGTAGAAAAATCGGGTATGGCCTCACGGGTTTGCAGGTTTCAAAGGTATCATAGGTCAATGATGGAGGAAAATGGTTAGTCGCATGAATGCTCAGTTTGAGTGTGATAGTGTGTGAGGGGCATGGGAAGAATAGCGAGCAAACCCCCACAATGACATATTTACCCCCATAAAACTACATGCGCTTAGGTTGACACATGACTCTTCTTGGGAGCTCCTTCCTCTCCACTTGGAGTTTGTTCCTCTCCCCAAAGGAACTGAGGATAACAAGGTTATTTCCCAATCCTTATTCTTTAGGAAAATATATTATAGTATTCCCTTGGGTTTAAGCTCTTCAAACTTAGCCCGTTTTCCTAGCCTCCTATCCCCTTCCCTTCCCCTTCCCAATGGAGCTTAGTCCTCTGTAACTCTTTCTTCGTGGTCAGTATACATGGAGTGATGTATTTTTATTAATGATCTATGTAATTACATATACAAAATCAGGCTCCCTAGACTTCAACATCTAGGCTCTCCATCCCAATAAAAACATAGGCCTCCCAGCTTATAGGCCTCTCTAGGATTTCAAATGGCCCACAATATCTGGATTCCAACTTGCAACAATTTCCCAACTTCAGGGAACTTTTGTTGGCCTTCACTTTCAAGAATACATGATCACCCACTTTAAACTCCCCGTGGGTTCTTCTCTTGTCAGCATATATTTTTTTCATGTCTTGGGAAGCTTTTAAATTATGCTTAGTCTTCATCATTTTCTCTTCCATTTCATTGAGCAACTCTGGCACAACCACTGCTCTATCTACAAGGTTGTCCTAGCTTACTAGTGTGTTGCACTTTCTACCATAAATTGTGTCAAATGGGTTCATATTCAAATATGCTTGATACCCATTGTTGTAGGAAAATTATACCAAGTGTATATAATCCTTCCTTTTTGATGGTTTGTTCATCACATACATTCTTAGCATATCCTCTATCACTTGGTTCACCCTTTATGTTTTCCCATTAGACTTGGGATGATAACTTGTGTTGAAGTTCATATTTGTTTTGAACCCTTTGAATAATCCCCTCCAAAACTTCGAGGTAAAATTTGGGTCTCTGTCAGACAAAATTTTCTTGGGAATGTCATGCAAGCATGCTACTTCCCTCATATAAATATCAGCAACATTGGTTTCTTTGTGAGTAACCTTCATTGGAATGAAATGGTAGCTTTAGTAAGCTTGTCCACCACCACCATGATAGCATCATGTTGTTTGTTTGTTCTACGCAATTTGGTGATGAAATTTATTGTCACCACTTCCCACTTGCACTCAAGAATGGACAATGTCTGCAGCAACCTAGTTGGGTGTCTATGCTCAGCCTTAACCTTTTGACACTCCAGACATTTTGCAATGTACTCAACAATTTCCTTCTTCACGCCTGGCCAATAATATTGGATCTTGAATGCTGCAACTATTTTCTGGAATCCTGGGTGTCTAGCATAAGGTACGTTATGCATATCTTTCAATATTGTACTCCTCAATTCATGAGAATTGGGTACATAAATTATTCTCCCGTATAGGAGAATTTCATCATTCCCTAATTTATAATCTTCAACCATCTACTGCATTTTACCTTGCTACAATTTTGCTACTAACTCCATGTACTACAAATATGATTTTGCAGCCCAAGAAATTATGCCTTTAAGATTTGTTTGATACATTCTAATGGTTGTAGCATGGATTTCATGCAATCTCCTTCTAAGTGCATCAACCACCTTGTTTTCTTTTCCTTTGATGTGCTTGATATCAATGTCATACTCACAGAGGAATTCTAACCATCTGCTCTTCCTGGCATTTAAAGTTGGTTGATCAAACAAATATTTCAAACCGTTATGGTTAGTCCTCAGCTCAAGTATTTTTCCGATGAGGTAGTGCCTCCATTTCTTCAAGGCATGTACTATTGCTTCCAACTCCAAATCATGAGTGGCGTAGAGCCTTTCATGCTCTTTCAATTTTTTGGATTCAAAATATATCACAAACCCATTCTGACTGAGGACTCCACCAAGTCCTTCTTTGCATGCATATTTTCAAACTACAACATCTTCATTCGGATATGCAATCCTCAAAATTGGAGAAATGGTTAACAACTACTTCAACTATTGGAAGCTCTTTTCACATTCAATGTCCACTGAAACTTCACCCCCTTCCTTTGCAAGGAAGTGATCGGGTGAGAAATATTTGAAAACTCTACAATGAACCTTATGTAGTATCTAGCTAGATCCATGAAAGATCTGAATTCTATCACATTCTTAGGTGTTCTCCACCCTTTAATGGCTTCAATATTTTCAAGGTCCACTGCTATCCCTTCTTCGGATATGATATGCCCCAAATAGTGAATTCGGTTCTGATAAAATGAGCTCTTTCTCAATTTGGAATACAGTCGGTGCTCTCTTCACACTTGTGTAACCATACTCAAGTGATGTTCATGTTCTTCCTCCGACTTGGAATATACAAGGATTTCATCGAAAAATAAAATGACAAACTTGTATAAGTATTCCCAGAAAACACCATTCATTAAGCACATGAAAACAATTGGTGCATTTGATAGCCCAAATGGCACCATTGTGAATTCATAATGATTGTACCTTGTCCTGAAGGTGGTCCTGCTGATGTCTTCATCTCTAATCCATACTTGATGATATCCTGACCTGAGATCAATTTTTGAGAATATCCTTGCATCCTTTAACGAATCAAAGAGATCATCGATCCTTGGCAAAGGATACTTGTTCTTTATAGTCACTTTGTTCAATTGTCTGAAGTCGATACACAACCTCAATGTCCCATCTTTCTTCTTCACAAATAAAATTGGGGCACCCCAAGGTGACACACTTGGGCATATATACCCCTTCTTCAAAATTTATTCAAGTTGCATTTGTAGTTCCTTCATCTTTGGTGTACTCATCCTATAGGGAGTATTTGATATTGGAGTTTCTCTAGGCATTAAGTTTATAAAGAAATGAATATCTCTCTTAGGAGGTAATCCCGGTATTTCCTTGAACACATCTTCAAATTCTTGCAGGACCACATGATCCTCAAGATTTGGCACCTTATCCTTAGGTTCTTCCTCCATATGAGCTGAAAATATCTGGCATCCCTTCTTGTATCACTTCTTCAATTTCATTGTTGAGATCTCTCAGATAGTAACCACCATAGGAATTCCTTGGATTGTTCCTGGGTTCCTTTCCTCCTTCAGGAAAGTAAATTCCTTGTTATGACAGTCCAATACGACTTTGTGTTGGTCCAACCAATCCATACTAATTAGACAGTCATATGAACCCAATGGTAGGATGGTCAAATCTGCCTCGGTACTTATCCCATTCATGTCCACTGGACATGATTTAACTAGCTCAATAACTTTTTAGTTGGCTCCTATAGCCAACTGCAACAGCCAAGATTTTCCATGCTTGCTTCTTTGAAATTTAAATCTTTCCACTACCCCATACCTACTATGCTTCCTGACAGGGGATGGAATTGAGCTTCTATGTGCTCTCCTATTGGAATTCCTTTGGGAGTGATGGTGATTTCTAGTACCACTCATTGATCTTCCTTTTCTCCTCAGGGGACTTGTGGCTTCCTGATTTGCTGGAGCCACTCTCCTTATCCAAATTCTTTACAATTCTTTCCAGTCTCTTCATTAAATTCATATTGAAGTCCTCCTACTGCTCTTTGGCCTTCATAATCCTTTCATTATCATCCTTGTGTCTATGGACATTTGTCTACAATTTTCTGAGGATCTCAACCAGATTTATGTCTTCCTCCTTTTCTCCTCCATGTCCATTGGAGTTGGTTCCTTCCACACCCAACTAGACATTCATCCCTCGTCCTTCATCTTCTTGACTATAGACTACCTATGTATCATCCATATCTTTGCACTCTGTGTTGATCTTATCTGATCAATCTACTGTTAATTCTGTAAAATGTGCATCCAACAGAACCTTCTGAGGCTAACTGATTCAATAATTTTATAAAAACATGAACCATTTTGATTCATTAATATATCAGACTCATTTTTTTCTGATTTCTTTAAAAATTGATTGTTCAGATCCAATTTCTAAGTAAATGGTTATCTTCTTTTGTTCAAGACCTTTCCAATGCTTGCTTCCATGCTCAATTCTGAGTTTTGAGTGGGAAGTTATAGATACTTGAACAAATTTCTTTTCAATGATGCAATCTCTGTACATGGATTCTTCCATCTCATAGTCGAATTGGCTCTTGGATATGTGTTGGATCCCTTATTGAAGTTTACAGGCCTTCTTTACTTCATTAAGTGTAGGTATAAATAAAAAATCCCATGGTCTCCTTCTCTAAGCCCTTCTCTATTGTCAAAAACAATTTTCGGGCACTTGGCCCTTTTTCTTCGCCCCCTGCACGTATGTGATCACAGGTTGTGTATAAGTTCTAGTTGTAAGGTGCTTATCCTATGCTTCGGGCCTCTGGGACTCTAGAAATTAAGGCTTCAAAGATTTTCCTTTCACCTCACCCCATTTCCTTCGAATGTCAAAGTGGTGAACTTCCCAACCAGTGCCTCTTCGGAACTTTGGAGCTCCAGCACTTTGGAGCTTCGGGCCTCGGCGGACTTTACACTTGCACACCCCAAATCTCCCAAATGCTTAATTCTGGAAACTTGAGGACTCATAGATCGATGGTACTCCTTATTTTTTTAGACCTATGGTTAATAGGAGCTCTAATAATTTGGGATTTGGGAGTTATGAGGCTCCATCTTATACTACCTCCTGAATTGTCGAATTGGTGAACTCCATGAGGGACTGAGATCTATGGTCGAAATTCACCTATTGATGGATGACCAAGATTGACTCTAGCTTCTGCCTTTTATACCTTAATACTTCGCAACTAAATACTTCCATATTGTCGAACCAACAACCCCCTAAGATTTCAAGAATCAACGATCTACGCTCCTGGCTGAGATCTATGGTGGATAGGAGCTGTGGGAGTTTGGCTTCAACGGATTTCCATTAGAAATTAAATTTTCTCCTGAACGTTGGACTGGATAAACACATGATTATAGTTAGTAACCATGCATTAGAGGGGTGCTACATGGTACATCCTAAGAAGCGGACATGTGGCCCAATCTAAGGAGTGACATGTGTGAAGTTCTAACTAGAAAAATTAGTCTTTTAAAAGCACAAAACACACCGACATGTGGCATGCATCTTTTGTTCCCATGTCACCCCTAAGTGATATCATCAAGCCACGTCACTTTGGTGCTTTGTGAATTCAAAACTTTGGGACTTTGGGACTCTGGGACTTAGAAGATCCAAAAGTTATTCCTTCGTCATCCATTATTTCCTCCAAACATCGAATTCACGAACCCCTTAACTTTTACAGGTTCCATGTAGTACTGTTGTCATCATATAAGATGGTGACATGTGGCCCCATTATTGAGTGACACGTGGAATACTTAGGGTAGGTCCAGGTCACCCTAGTTGATGTCATCATGCTACATCATATATGATGCTTCGAGACTTCAGAGCTCCAAGACTTTGGAGGATTTCACATTTGCACAATCAAAAAATCATGAACTTTGAATTTTTGAACACTTCCACATCACCCTTGGTGACATCATCATGTCACATCACTTTGGCACTCTAGGAATTCGGGGATATATTCTTCCCGTGCAACCACAAACCATTTCCTCCAGAGTGCCAAATTTTTGAACTTCCAGACACTTGATAATCTGTTGACATGTGTCTCTGATATCGGATGGTCAAGATTCACTCCGAAGTTCAGTACTCTGGATTTCAGTACTCTGTACCGCAGAACTACCCGAGAAATCCAACAGCTCGCCTCCTCCCAAATGACCTATGGTTGAGAGTCACTCCGGGACTTTGAAGCTTTGTTCTCCAAATCCTTCTGTCAAACAACAAAAATTGTTGGAGCAACGAAGCCCGAAGGACTTTAGTGCTTAACCACTGTGTACCCTCTTCGGATATGACAATTGTGAGGGATATTTCTTCTTCCAAATAGATCCAACATCCAAAATTTAAACTTTGTGGCCCAATACCATAGTTTTCATGGTTTATAAAACTGTTATACCTCCTCAACCTCTAAACAAAGCCAAGGTGTTTCCTCAACGCCCTCCTAGCACTTTGTAATTTTAATTCTCTAAAATGTTTTCTTCAAAAACCACTTATACGGTCCAATTCAGGATCAGTGTAAAAAACTATGCTCGTATACCAATTTGTAACACCCCCATCCACCCAAGCCGATGCATGCTACCATCAAACTACTGAAATTTGAGCTCTGATACCCATTTGTAACACCTGCAGCCTTCTGCTGGGCAATGTCACTTGAAATAAATACAAAAAAAAGATGATCACTATGTTATGATAATCAAATTTTCCATACCTAGGCATAGTCCTGGTGGGATATGGAAGACAGAGATATTTGTGGAACATCATATATAAACTTAAACAACTAATATGCATTCTATTAATACATTAGTTAAATGCGGAAATCATAGTAATCTGCTACAACATCTTACACATGAAATATTATAAATATCATGGCATGTACATAATACACAGCATAAAAATTAACATAGAGATGGTACTTATCTTTTTATGAAAGCCACCAACTGTGTGCAGACCTTCCACAAACCACCCAACATTAGACCAGGTTGCTCCAAGATATCAGCAGTGGGTCACCCCTGATCTGGGACTAAACTCCACCCAAGGAAAAGGAAATCCTAGGCTAGGCTGAGACTACATCAAGTTGCACAATGAAACATGAAGGATTACCTCCAAGGAGCCTACTTACGCCCACCCTCACAGACTCTCATTCCCCACATGCCTATCCCACCCCGAGAATATACACCTTCATTGTTCCATAGTCCATCGACTGCTCCACTTACCTTTCAAGCATTCAGCAATAGGTCGGATCAGGAATTCTTAGATCTTTGTAGCTGTTGTTGGACTCCCTCTAGGATAAATCACTTCCCCAACAATCTCTCTCACCTAGAAAGAGTTTCTCATAGGCCTGATAACCTGCTTCTTCAATCCACAAGTCTAAAAACTCATCTCTTCAAAACCACAAGCCTGAAAACATGCTTATTATATCTATCTCCTAAGTCCAAGGGTAACCACAGTAGCAAAATTGGGTATGGCCTCACAAGTTTGCAGGTTTCAGAGGTAGCAGAGGTCAATGATGGAGGAAAATGGATGGTTGCGTGAATTCTCAGTCTGAGTGCAAGAGTGCATGAGGGGCATGGAAATAATAGTGAGTGAATCCCCACAACGACATATTTCCCCCCATAAAACTGCATGTGCCTAGTATGACACATGGCTCTTCTTGGGAGCTCCTTCCTATCCACTTGGAGTTTTTTTCTCTCCACTTATATTTCATTCCTCTCCCAAAAGGAACTTAGGATAACAGTTTTATTTCCCAAACCTTTATCTTTAGGAAAATATATTATAATATTCCCTTGGGTTTAATCTCTTCAAGCTTAGTTCTTTTTCCTAGCCCCTTCCCTTCCTCTTCCCAGTGGAGATTAGTCCCCCATAACTCTTTCTTAGTGGTCGGTCTACTTGCAACAATGTATTTTTATTAATGCATAATTACATATACAAAATCAAAACTCCCTAGAATTCAGCATCTAGGCTCTCTGGCCTAATAAACACATAATCCCCCCATCTTATAAACACTTGGCTCACTATCCTATAAACATAATTAAAATTCAACAGGGGCTCGGCCTTGTAAATGTGTTGAACCTGCATAGAATAGATCTAGCTAAAAAATACTACACACATTTGCAGAGAGAAATTGAGAAAGAAGAAGCGAGATAGAAAGAATGGAAGAATTCTCATTAACCGTATTCCACACTAAAAGAGTGAATAATTTACAATATATATATAGGATACATGAGTAACTAATGAGTCATAGTGGTGGTCTAGATTGATCTGGACACACACCAGTAGTTATAAGAGTAAATTGCCACCTAGTCTAGTCTCTCAGGCAGTTATGGGAGTGAACTGCCACCTAGCTGAGTTAACTAGTCAACTAGTCTTCAGTCAACTGACTGAACAAAGAGTAGTGAGTTGGTGATGATCCCAATGTTTCATGGTGACAAAACCAATGCAACATATAAACTCAACTCAACTAGTCAAACTAAAGTGTCAACTAAAAGAGAATATTCTCCAGGTGGAATATTCTCCCCTAAAATATAGGAGACTGGATAATGACTAATTATGACTAATAAACAAGGAATAACCTTAGGAAAAATAAATCTTAGGTGTTTGTGAAGTAACTCCAACACCCCCCCTTGAGCATCACTATGGTGAAAATAAAGAATGGGTCCCAGCTACGAGGCCATGTTAGGTACCCAAATACAAAAGATACACTGAACTAAACGAGGAAAGAGGGAAAACCTCATGGGAACAAAACCCCCCCTCAAATTACAATGCATAAAATAAAAAAGGATAAGGAACAAAAGGCAGTTGCTAAGCAACCATGTCCTTCACTCTAAGAAGACCTCGCAACTGTGAAAGATTGTGCTCTTTGAAGATTTTGTTGAAGATATATATGTCTGCATGGATCTGATGAATTGTATGCATCATTGATATTTCCACACATATCCACTTTATCTTATTGTAATGAATAATATCCAAATAAATTTTGGATGAAATTTTGAAAACAGTCCGGCCGTTTCCAGAAAAATGATGAAATTTTGTTGATTTTAAAATGATCATAACTTCACTTCCCAGACTCCGTTTCGGATGATTGTTTTTTTGAAATTGGATATTTTCCCAAGAGGAATTAAAATATCCAATTAGTTTTTGCAAACTGTGCTAAAAAAATATCATAATGGAGTCTGATTTGCGCAGCTCCCTTTTTGACTCCTGAGATACATGCATGGTTCATGCAACAGTGTCTGCATGTGACTCCTGAGATGCATGCTATATATCTTCTATATGAATTTTAGAAAATAAATATGAAATGGAGTAGACATCATCTTCAATTAATGGAATACAAATTTATGCAAATACCTTTGTAGAAGACTCTTCATAATAAGAGGTTTGATCTTCTGATGGCTTCTCTTTTGGATCTGTTTGTTCGACCTCCTGCATGAAATCTTCACAATATTATTTATTCCCAAATAAAACCTCCAATCTAGTCCATAATTCATTTGGAGTTGATCCTTTTGATTCTTCATATACTTGATGGAAAAGTTTGGGAGAAACAGACATTCAGATACTTCCTATGGCCATATCTTGTCTATTGAGAAAGTCATTTTTCTCATCAACAGAATCAGGCTCTACTTCGATTTCCATGGTTATTTGGTATAAGCCTTTACTTCTTAGAAGAAGTAGAATCATTGGCTTCCACTCCAAATAGTTATGAGGCATGAGAAGTATTTCCGACGAATAATCCATCTTTTTGTTCTCTTCAATCTTTTGTACTTAAAAAAAAAATTTGTTGTAGCTTTTTCTTAGAAGTCCATCGGCTCTTATACCATGTAAATGTCTTGAACCTATACAAAATAGATCTAGCTATAAAATACCACACACATTTGCAGAGAGAAATTGAGAAAGAAGAAGCAGGAGAGAAAGAATGGAATAATTATCATTAACCGTATTCCACACTCAAAGAGTGAATAATTTACAATATATATAGAATAAATGAGTAACTAATGAGACATAATGGTGGTCTAGATTAATCTGGACACACATCAACAGTTACAAGAGTAAATTTCCACCTAGTCTAGTCTCTCAGGCAGTTATGGGAGTGAACTGCCACCTAGTCTTCAGTTAACTGAATGAACAAAGAGTAGTGAGTTGGTGATGATCCCAATGTTGCATGGTGACAAAACCAATGCAACATCTAAACTCAACTCAACTAGTCAAACTGAAGTGTCAACTGAAAGAGAATATTCTCCAGGTGGAATATTCTCCCCTAAAATATAGGAGACTGGATAATGACTAA
>JASDQU010737177.1:610818-640876 GCA_032191745.1 Picea mariana | reverse complement strand
AACCAACATGGATGGTGCTCCCCAATTCTTGACCATCCAACACTCCAAGGACCCCAAAGCCTAGGTAACCATCATGAAATATTTTCAAAAGTGGTTCACATAATTAATTGTTTCCTTTGATGAGAGGGTATACATCCCAGAGTGACTCATAACAAGGTATGCAGATTCTCTTGATTTTAAATGCGATTTTCATAATGTATTATTCATTTCTCCTCACACATCCAATTACAATACAGAATCCAAGATCCCCTTCTACATTACAAAAAGGGACATCTTGGACAGTGTCACGGTTAGGAAAACATTTAGGGGCTATATATCACCCATGGGATAATTTTCCCTGCTTTTTCCCAAACAAAGACACACCAATTTCCATTTTTTCTTAAAATCGTTTTCCCAAATTCTACAAAATAAATTTATTTTACCATAAAAATAGCTCAACTTTTATAGAAATTGTAGAAAATATCTATAAATTTGAATATTTTTTACAAAAATATCTCCACACAATTTATAGTTTTCATATTAAGGACTACTGATATTCACCAAGGTTTCTACATTTTGAGATAAATTCCCATCCTTAAAATTATCCATGGTCACAGTTTGGTCAACCAACTACCAGCCTTGGCCCTCCATTCTCTGAGGTCCAAAACTAGTTCGAGGTGAGAACTAAGGAGTCACGAGAACATAGGTAGGTTGATGCAGGAGCATCGTCAATGTCAAGTGAGCGTGGGGCAAGCGCCAACACATTTTGAGCACATGATAAATTGTTTAAAAACTTTTGAAGATTGGATGCGCCAAACTTAAATGTGATAGTTAAGGAGAGGTGTACTTATATATTGTAAAGGAACTTGAGTGATCCGCTCTCATCCATAGTAGGTAGAAAGCATTTATGTTAGTAGGTAGCTTTGAATTATCTGATGAGATAGATTTAAGAGTGGAGGGAAAACGGATATAGACACCCTCATTGTGTAATTGTAACATTATCAGAAGGGAGCATAGAAGAGAAGTAGAGAGCTATGTAGAAGACTCGATGTACAGAAGTTCTGAATTAATACAAAGAAACTGTGATTCAGATTCATGGTGTTCATATATTCTCTGTGTATGCATCTTTGAATGTTATGCTCATGAATGTTTTACTCTTTCTGTCATGCAGTTTCTTTTATGCTATGTATGAATGATTTCTTGTTAAATGTTTGAAATCTGAGAGGAAAGGATAAATGGAAATGAGTTTCAATTGTTTCTCTGTCTGAGCAAGAGTTCCTGCAAGGAGTGCAGTTGAATTGTCCGCAAGGAGTGCATTGACAACAGGTTCAGAGGTTTGTCTCTGAAAGCTCAGGAGAGATAGCGTTTTTTCTCATATTCACACAGAGGTGCAGTCAGGCACAGGAGCCACGCAAGGAGTGGGCAGGCCGAGGAAAAACTCAGAGTTTCAAACCTGAGCGAAGAACTCAAAGAATGTTGTTGCAGGAGTGCGCAGGGTCGAAGAGCATTCAACACTTCAAGTGTTTGAGGTTGCCGCAAGGAGTGCGTTCAAGGGTATTCTTTAAGACTCGAAGTTGTGAGAGAGCTCAGGAAAGATAAAGTCTTTGAAACTATTGAAGGCAGTACAAGAAGTTGGTGCATTTGAGTGATTAGAAGGAATCAGAATTTTTTATCACAGGTGGATAAGTTTGGGGAAGAATCCTTGGTTCACTTTGTAGAAATTGTCAGGGGGGAAGAAACAGACGGTCAGAATTCTCTGTAGAGAATCAGCGAAATCCCGTCAGCCATCCGATCTGACAAAGAAGCAAGGAGGTTATGACTGTGTCCAGAGTTTCAAGCTTAGGAGATCATGAGCCATTGGATCCTCACCTAGTTACCCGTCAGTCGTCCGATATAACAGGAGTTGCATGGGGCTTAAACCCTCTCAAGATGAGCAAAGGTGCCGAAAGGTATCGGGATATCAAGGTGTCGGGGTTCGGGATATCGAGAATCCCATGGACAAGAGATCGGGTAAATCCACAGTGAAAACCCCAACACAAATCAAAACCGTCCATCTTTTGGGACACGTGGCAGGAATCGAGAGCCATTGGCACTTCAGAAGTCTAGAAACCAAGAGTCCAAGACCCTTTGAGTCCCGAAACAATGAAAGGATTACAACCGTAGATCTAAAGAAAGACGCGCGTCGCGTGATCATCCAATTTGGAGATCCGAATACTAGGACTCACATAAGTGAGTGGTTTGACTTTGACTTTGGTGAAGTCCAAGGTTTGATCTGAATCGTCCATCCATTTGGGATGCATGTCGGAAATCCGATAAGTCAGGGTTCGGCATTTCACGAATCCTGAAGACAGGAAACCCTTACATTTCAGAACTGCGAAGTCCGAAATCCTAATGAGGAGGAAAGCTCCGTTATGGGGCCCAGCTGACGTCATCTCATCATAATGGGAGGTCGGGAATCGAAATTTTGGGAGTCTCATGAGAAGGATCCCAAAGGCATTTGTTTCCCCGAAATTGCAAAGTGACGAGGACCGTCCATCTTTGAGGATGCATGGAAACAATCTCGACTTTCGGGGAAAGTCCCGAAAAGGAAGTCATATCGGGAAATCGAAATTCGAGAGATTGGGGAATCGAAGACAAATGAATTTCGGCATTTGAAACCCTGAATTCCCGAGGGAGATCTGGAGCCATTGGTTTAGTAGACGATCACGGCCGTTGATCGCGTTTATGACGGAAGGGGTTCCTAGTTGACGTCATATTGGGATTTGGAGGATCAGGGATCCTGAGGACAAGAGGTCACATACACTTCGACATCCGAAACCCCAAAATCCTGAAAGGAGATAGGACGGAGGTCATATAAAGGGAGGTCATATGGACCCAAAGGTCTAGCCCAGGGGACTAGTGGAAGTTGAAGCATCTCGGGATATCAAAGATTGGGAAATTTGGAAACAAAAGGTTTGCAACATCGGGGATTGTGGAACCCCGAAACCTGAATTTTTATTTTTCTATGGTGAACGGAAAAGAGATCGGGCCTAAATGATATAAGGAGAAATAAAGCCCTATGGGTTGATTTTATTATAGATTCCGAGGAGGGATCAAAGAGTCGCTTCAGCTCAAAGGTGGAATTAGAACGATCCTTAAGACCGGGAGGTCAGCGCAGAGGTCTTTGCCAAGGCAGAGGGTGCGTCTGTGTCAGGTTTGGTATCAGAGCCCATAAAGGATTCTTTTCTTTCTGTAGTAAGGAAAAGGAAAATTTCACCATGTCGCCCAGAAGAAGAGACATGCAAACACCCGATCCGCCAGAGGAAAGGGAAATACCAAGAAGAAGAGGTAGGCAGATGCCTGACCTAGCCATGGCAAGAGAGATGCGTGATTTACATGCCAGACTTGAAGACATGGAGACAGCACAGAGACACACAGTTGGTATTGGGGATCTTAGTGATTTCGAAAGTGAATTTGAGGCTGAACATGAAGAAGAAGAAGTTGTAGTAGAAGATGCAACAAATGAACGCTTGATTAGAGCTGTTGCAAGAATGGGTGCAAGAGTGAAAATGGACATCCCAGTTTATGAAGGAAACCTGGATGCTGAAGAGATTCTAGACTGGATTAAAGCCCTGGACACATACTTTGATTATGAAGATGTCGAGGAATACAAGAAGGTCAAGCACATTGTCACAAGATTAAAGGGACATGCAACATTGTGGTGGGATGAACTACAAGTTGATAGACGCTGCAGAGGTAAGAAGAAAATCAGGAGTTGGGATAGGATGATTGCAAAGATGAAGGCAAAATTCATTCCCAGGGATGACCAAATTACTCTATTTAGAAGAATGCAGAACCTGAGACAGAAGCTGATGACAGTGAAAGAATACACTGAAGAATTCTATAGGCTGAACATCAGGGCAGGTCATCAGGAAAGCGATGATGAAAAGGTTGCCAGGTACATGAATGGCCTGAGGTATGACATTTAGGATGAGATGAGCATGGTAACCATATGAATGGTGGAAGATGCTTATCAGATGGCTCTAAAGGCTGAGGAGAAGCTGAGCCGAAAGTAGGGTCAAAGAGGCCGAGACAGAAGTCAAGCCAGGGGCAAGTCAGTTGTCCAAGATAAAAATAAAAAAACCCAAGGAGGACTGGAAGAAACCTCAAACTTGAACCGAGAGAGGTGGAATCTCACAGCGAGGACAATATGCTAAAAAGAGAGGACAGCATACTGAGCAGAGAGGATATTATGCTGATAATAATACTTTTCCTTGTACTAGAGGTAGAGGAAGAGGAAGAGGTGGAGTGATAAAATGCTTCACGTGTGGAAAGAATGGACACAAATCTTATGAATGTCCAGATAAAAATAAAGAGGGTGGAGAGACTCACATCGCCGAAGCACAAAGGCGAGATGTTGAGGCAGAAGATGCTGAAGGTGGAAGATCACTGATGATGCAAAAAGTTCTCTTAACACCAGAGAAGGAGGTGGAGAGCTCAACCCAAAGAAACATACTTTTTTCGGACTGCTTGCAAAACCAAGGATAGGGTATGCAAGGTCATTGTGGATAGTGGTAGCACGGATAATCTTGTTTTGACAGAGATGGTAGAAAAGTTGTAGCTGGAGATGAGTGAACATCCGAGTCCATATAGAGTTTCATGGCTACAAAAGGGACATCAGGTAAATGTCACTAAACAATGTTTAGTTGAATTTAAGATAGGAGGATATAATGATAAGATACTCTGTGATGTTATTCCTATGGTTGTTTGTCATCTATTGCTGGGTAGACCATGGCAATATGACAGAAATGTGATTCATGATGGGAGGATGAACACATACACCCTAGAACAGAATGGGAGAACTCATATGTTTCTTCCAATCAAAGATAAGGAAGTGAAACTTGAAGTAAGTAACACTGTACTTCTCATGAGTGGGAAGGAACTCCTTACCGAGGTCAAGAAGAAGGAGGAACCACAGTTCATTGTGGTCGGGAAACCGAGAATTGTTTTGACTAGCACAAGAGTGGACGATTTACCAGAAGAGGTTCAGGAACTATTGGAAGAGTTCGCTGACATAATAGTGGACGAACTACCTCATTCGTTGCCACCAATCAGAAGTGTGAGTCACCATATTGATCTCATACCTGGAGCCAGTTTTCCAAATAAATCCGCGTACATACTAACGCCGCAAGAGAATGAAGAGGTCAAAAGACAAGTCCAGGATTTGTTGGACAAAGGGTTGGTTAGAGAAATCTTGAGCCCATGTGTTGTTTCGATAGTACTCAGTCCAAAGAAAGATGAAGGCTAGAGGATGTGTACTGATTCAAGAGCCATTAACAAGATAACCATTAGGTATAGATTTCCATTGCCAAGGATGGATGATTTGATGGATTTCTTAAGTGGAGCAAAATATTTTTCGAAGATTGATTTGAAAAGTGGTTATCACCAGATTTGTATGGGGGAAGGTGATGAATGGAAAACAACCTTCAAGACTAACGAAGGTTTGTATGAATGGCTTGTTATGCTGTTTGGCTTAACAAATTCGCCAAGTACCTTTATGAGGTTGATGAATGAAGTCTTGAAAAAATTCATCGGGAAATTTGTCATTGTGTATCTGGATGACATACTGATTTTCAATAAAACAAAGGCAGAGCATCTAAAACACTTAGCTACAATAATGAAGAGATTACAGCAAGAGAAGCTGCTTATAAACATGAAGAAATCCTCATTCATGAAGACAGAACTCATCTATTTGGGCTTTGTTATTTCTGCAGACAAATTAAGGATGGATCCAGATAAGGTGGAAGTGATCAAGAATTGGCCATCACCGAAGAATGTCTTTGAGGTGAGAAGTTTTCACGGATTGGCTAGTTTCTACCGGAAGTTCATCAGGAATTTTAGTGGAATTAGTGCACCGATGATGGACACAGTGAAGAAAAGACACAAATATTTTCACTGGACATAAAAGGCTGAGAAGAGTTTTAATTTGTTGAAGAGGAAGATTACAGAACAACCAATTCTGGTGTTGCTGGATTTCCAAAAGGCATTTCAAGTGAAATGCGATGCAAGTGGAATTGCAATAGGGGAGGTCCTGAGTCAAGAGGACAGGCCGATAGCATACTTCAACAAGAAGCTGAATGAAGCAAAGGTGAAGTACTCCACATATGACAAGGAGTTCTATGTTATCATCCAGGCATTAAAGAAATGGAGGCATTACTTGATTCCCAAAGAGTTTGTCCTATACAGTGACAATCATGCCCTACAGTTTGTGACTCAACAAGAAAAGTTGAATCGGAGACATGTTAAATGGGTTGAATATATGCAAAATTTCACTTTTGTGATTAAACATATTTCTGGAACTGCTAACAAAGTTGTTGATGCTTTGAGCAGGAAGTGTTTGCTATTGCAGGAGTTCAAAGTCAAAACACTGGTTTTTGATGACCTCAGGGACATGTAAAGAAATGATCCAGATTTTAAAGAGGTGTATGAAGCAACTGAGAATCCAATTCTCAGAGACAAAAGCCAATGGATAGAATACATGATCCAGGAAGGATTATTGTTTAAAGGTAATCATCTTTGTATTCCAAAATGCTCCATGAGAGAGAACCTGCTGAAGGAGAAACACAGTGGAGGATTAGTAGGACACTTTGGTCACGACAAAACATTTGCAAAGCTGAATGAGTCATATTTTTGGCCAGGAATGTGATCCAACATCAAAAGATTTGTAGATAAATGCAAAATTTGTCAGCATTCGAAAGGAAAGAGATAGAATGCAGGATTTTATCAACCATTGCCCATACCTGAGAGGCCGTGGGATGCAATCAGCATGGATTTTATATTGGGTTTTCCAAGAACACAAAGAGGATTTGACTCAATCCTTGTGGTGGTGGATAGATTTTCCAAAATGGCACACTTCATTCCATGTCAGAAAACCAGTGACGCAACTCACATTGCGAATCTGTTTTTCAAAGAAGTCATTCGACTTCACGACTTACCAAGGATCATAGTTTCGGATCGAGACAGTAAGTTCGTGGGACACTTTTGGAGAACCTTATGGAAGAAGCTAGGAATGAATTTATCATTCAGTTCATCTTATCATCCTCAGACGGATGGACAGACAGAAGTCGTAAACAGGAGTCTGGGAGACTTGCTGAGGATCCTGGTGACAGAACCCCATAGTCAGTGGGACAACATATTACCACAGGCAGAGTTTGCTTATAATGAGTCAATCAATAGAAGTACAGGACAGGGTCTGTTTCAGATTGTCTATGGCATGCAGCCGAGGGGAATTTCTGAATTGAGAGATTCTGAACAGAATGCGACTAGGAGTGCTAGTGCAGAAGATTTTGCAGAAGCGATGAAGGAACTTCACAGCCAGGTGAAGGATAATTTACAGAATTCAAGACAGGAGTATAAGCGAAGAGAAGATCAACACAGGAGACAGCTTCAATTTGAAGTTGGTGATTTGATTCTGGCACACCTAAGAAAGGAAAGGTTCCCAAGAGGAACATATA
Source organism: Picea mariana (assembly GCA_032191745.1). Lineage (NCBI taxonomy): Eukaryota > Viridiplantae > Streptophyta > Pinopsida > Pinales > Pinaceae > Picea > Picea mariana. The sequence goes on along the minus strand of JASDQU010737177.1, from coordinate 633,404 downwards.
ATAAATTGAAGATGAAGAATATCGGACCATGTAAGATCTTGAAGAAATTTGGGGCAAATGCTTATGAGATTGAATTACCCAATGGTATCGGAATTTCTTCGATATTCAATGTCTCATATTTGTACCCATGCAAAGATGAGGAAGCAGGAACAAGTGATGAAAAGTCAGAGTTTCAGTGGCAAAAGAAGATGCTAGTTGCAGAAAAGCCGCAGATGGAAAGCATACTAGACAAAAGAATTAGCAAGAAGACCAGAAGAAAACAATACTTTGAATACTTGGTCAAGTGGAAGGGACATCCAGTTGAAGATGCCAGCTGGGAGAATGAAGCAGAGATTCAGAAGCATGGACAGACTGTGCGAGAGCTCATCGACAGGATCCCATGAGAATTTTCAAGTGAGGGAGTATGATGCAGGAGCATCGTCAATGTCAAGCGAGCATGGGGCAAGCACCAACACATTTTGAGCACATGATAAACTGTTTAAAAAATTTTGAAGATTGGATGCACCAAATTTAAATGTGATAGCTAAGGAGAGGCGTACTTATATATTGTAAAGGACCTTGAGCGATCCGCTCTCGTCCATAGTAGGTAGAAAGAATTTATGTTAGTAGGTAGCTTTGAATTCTCTGATGAGATAGTTTTAGGAGTGGAGGGAAAACGGATATAGACACCCTCATTATGTAATTGTAACATTATCATAAGGGAGCATAGAAGAGAAGAAGAGAGCTGTGTAGCAGACTGCATGTACAGAAGTTCTGAATTGATACAAAGAAACTGTGATTCAAATTCATGGTGTTCATATATTCTCTGTGTATGCATCTTTGAATGTTATGCTCATGAATGTTTTACTCTTTCTGTCATGCAATTGATTTTATGCTATGTATGAATGATTTCATGTTAAATGTTTTAAATCTGAGAGGAAAGGATAAATGGAAATGAGTTTCAATTGTTTCTCTGTCTGAGCAAGAGTTTCTGTAAGGAGTGCAGTTGAATTGTCCGCAAGGAGTGCGTTGACAACAGGTTCAGAGGTTTGTCTCTGAAAGCTCAGGAGAGATAGTGTTTTCTCTCATATTCACATAGAGGTGAAGTCAGGCACAGGAGCTGCGCAAGGAGTGGGTAGGCTGAGGAAAAACTTAGAGTTTCAAACTTGAGCGAAGAACTCAGAGACTACTGTTGCAGGAGTGCGCAGGGTCGAAGAGCATTCAACACTTCAAGTGTTTGGAGGTTGCCACAAGGAGTGCGTGCAAGGGTCTTATTTAAGACTCGAATTTGTGAGAGAGCTCAAGAAGGATAAATCCTTTGAAACTATTGAAGGAAGTACAAGAAGTTGGTGCATTTGAGTGATTAGAAGGCATCGAAAGTTTGTGTCGTAGGTGGATAAGTCCGGGGAAGAATCCTTGGTTCACTTTGCAGAAATTGTCAAGGGGGAAGAAACAGATGGTTAGAATTCTCTGTAGAGAATCAGCGAAATCCTGTTAGCCATCCGATATGACAAAGAAGCGAGGAGGTTATGGCTGTGTCCAGAGTTTCAAGCTCAGGATATTGTGAGTTGTTGGATCCTCACCTAGTTACCCGTCAGCCGTCCGATCTGACAGGAGTTGCACAGGTTTTAAACCCTCTCAAGCTAAGCGAAGGTCCCTAAAGGTATTGGGATATCGAGGTGTCGGGGTTCGGGATATCGGGAATCCCGTGGACAAGAGATTGGGTAAATCCACAGTGAAAACCTCGACACAAATCAGAACCATCCATCTATTGGGACACGTGGCAGGAATCGAGAGCCATCGACACTTCGGAATTCTAGAGACCAAGAGTCCGAGACCGTTTGAGTCCCGAAACAATGAAAGGATTACAGCCATAGATCTAAAGAAGGATGTGTGTCACGTGATCATCCAATTTGGAGATCCGAATACCGGGGCTCACATAAGTGAGTGGTTTGACTTTGCATTTGGCGAAGTCTGAGGTTTGATCTGAACCGTCCATCCATTTGGGATGCGTGTCGGAAATATGAGAAGTTGGGGTTCAGCATTTCATGAATCCTGAAGACAGGAAACCCTTACATTTTGGAACTGTGAAATCCGAAATCCCAATGAGGAGGAAAGCTCCGTTATGGGGCCCAGCTGATGTCATCTCATCATAACGGGAGGTCGGGAATCAGAATTTCGGGAGTCCCGTGAGAAGGATCCCAAAGGCATTTGTTTCCCCAAAATTGCGAAGTGACGAGGACTATCCATCTTTGAGGATGCATGGCAACAATCTTGACTTCCGCGGAAAGTCCTGAAAAGGAAGTCATATCGGGAAATCGAAATTCAAGAGATCAGGGAATCAAAGACAAATGCATTTTGGCATTTCAAACCTCGAAGTCCTGAGGGAGATCTAGATCCATTTGTTTAGTAGACGATCATGGTCGTTGATCATGTTTACGGCGAAAGGGGTTCCTAGTTGATGTCATATCGGGATTCGGAGGATCGGGGATCCTGAAGACAAGAGGTCACATACACTTCGACATCTGAAACCTAGAAATCCCGAAAGGAGATAGGATAGTGGTCATGTAAAGGGAGGTCGTATGGACCCAAAGGTCTAGCCCAGGGGACTAGCGTAAGTTGAATCATCTCGGGATATCGGAGATCAGGAAATCAGGAAACAAAAGGTTTGCGACATCGTGGATTGTGGAACCCCGAAATCTGAATTTTTATTTTTCTGTGGTGAAGAGTAAAGCGATCGGGACTAAAGGCTGTAAGGAGCAGCAAAGCCCTGTGGGTTGATTTTATTAGAGATTCCGAGGAGGGATCAAAGAGCTGCTTCGGATCGAAGGTGGAATTAGAACGATCCTTAAGACCGGGAGGTTAGTGCAGAGGTCTTTGCCGAGGCAGAGGGTGCGTCTGCGTCATAGGTTACGACTTCTTCTCTATGTCAAGACAAGGTTGTTGCGTAAAAGATATAGAATATGGGTTCCAAGGACCACAGGTCACCCCATTCATATGAGTGCATGCAAAGTGGAGGTGGGTCTGAAGCAGAGGATGAGGGAGTCAGAAAATGGAAATGTTTTTCCAAAATCCAGGTCCCTCCCCATATTGACCTTGACCCAAGCATAGAGGAGGACTATCCACCCTCACCACTTGTGACTCGAATATATGAGGAGGTCCCAATGGCTTATTCTTGGTTGAATTTCTACCCTGGCCAGGGTTCAAGAAAATGTTGATGCATGAATACCATGAAGCAGTCAGAGGGTGGCTCTCCAACACCACATGCTAGCCAATAGGTAGCCAAATTGATGAAGGAGATTCGCGCTCATTTATCTAGATAAAAAGTTTTCCAGAATGATATGGTGGGGAATTTTGACTCCCTATGTCAATAAATAGACTTACCCTCACCACTAGAATCTTCATCGTAGGACACCTAGTCTATATAATATCTGGGAATAAGACAAAGAATAATTTTGAGTGTCATCCCACTAGCCATGGTTCCATCTGACTCGACTAAGACAAAGCTTGAAATTTCACAGATCTTTACTGTCGAGACACAGGTTTTTATGACTTCCATAGTCTACAATCTCAAGGAGAGAAACCAAACTCTCTCGAGAGAGAATGCCTAACTATTTCTTCAATTTGACCAGGAACTCTCAATTCATGCAGACACCAGGTCCTAGTTGCAGCAGGAATCATGCACGCAACAATAAATTGAAGCTTCCCGATAAGATATCTATACCTTGTATTTTATTGAGGTTACTATGCATATAGAAAACAAGGCCTAATATGAATCAACTCTAGCTATTCACACTGAAGTATTCATTTCCTTCAACAAAGCATATTCACGGGCTTGTAATCTCAAATAGGTATAGCCAGAGATCCCGACACCACAAAAACTCAAAGTGGTTACTAAGTGCATTCAAATCATGGAATCTTAGAATACAACACTCCATGTGTGGATTCAAAAATTAATTTTGAAGGAGACAAAGCTGCAAAAGATGGTTGCAATGGTCGAAGTAGCCATCCAGGTCGACTTGAATAGATTGAAGGAATTTTCAGGGGTGGTTGAATACAGCTTCACCTTGTGGAACCATTTGCAAATTCCCTTGGAATTGACTTCCATTAATGGCATATTTCACACGACATAGGAGTAGGTCTCCCAAAAAAAGAGTATTCTCTCTTCTCTACCTCCTAGAGAGAGCCAACTAGTAATGGCATCCATCACATCCAAAACTAAGGAGATTTTTTCCATCTAGGTTGAATAAAAAATAATTTCAGCGATAGCCACTAATGTGGTCAATAAGGCCTTAATATTTTATGCTTAGTTGACAGACGTGTAGATCATTGTTTCCCCCTTGGTCAAGGACATGGATATAATGTACCTACATCCCCTCAAGTCACAACAACCTATGTAGATGAGGTTTTTCATCTCACTGAGGAACTTCATGACACCCTCAATGAGTCTCATCACTAATTCAAGGAGTTCCTTCAAGATCCCATGAAGACATTTATGTACATTGCATCAGTCACTCCATGATGCAATTGGCTTGAGGATGAGACAAATAATAGTGATGGGGGTATGTTGGCACCCAAAGTTTTGGGTAAATATTGTTCACATGCAAAAACGTAGTTATGCGCACCTATTCAATTTTGCATGTACTCAAGTAGAAACACAGTGGGTGACAGGAGGTGCACAAGTGAGTTCAAGTTTCTCTAATGTGCTCGAGTATAAGCTTTTCGAATGCTCTTCAGTCCAGTTTTGTGATGCACGTCAAAAATTAAGACATCACATGCATGTGGGAATTAAGAAAAGAATCTTCGGGAAATATTCCTGAATGATTACTCATGTAGCACGAGAGATCGTGGAGTAATAAGGAGATGAGTTGACAAGTTCGTTAAGACTTCCACAACTCCAAAGAAGCTACATGGACTACATGTGGGTGACAAAAGCGTCCAGGATTGGAATTCATAGGAAAGAGTGGGGAAGAACTAAAAGTGACAGAGCGTCAGAGGACAAAAGAAGATAAAAGGGAGCAATGATAACAGAAAGAGAATTGGTTAGTTAGCTTCTTAGTTGGATAGTCAATGATTGGTTATTGTTTTCAATTTACTTGAGCTCACTCTGAGCATATGTTTTGTAATATATCTAGTTGTGAGTCGAGGTTTGTAATACCTATAGATTATGAACGAAAGTGCATGGCACTATGTAATGTAACACTGGAAAATGTATAGGAGTGTAGGGCTCAGTTGTTGTCAATTTATTAGTTTCTTAATGCATGCCTATGAATGGTTGGATGAAATTAATAAAGTTGTAGTGATTCTTGTCTTATGATTTGTTGAACATGTGTCAAATGAATGTATGTGTTGATGTTACATGTTGTTAATGGTTAAGTATAATGAAATGGAATGTATGAATGCCATCCTGAATGGATTCCTATGTAATTAATCCTTCATCACCTACACAAGACCATATGGTCTCTATGATTCTGATGGAGTCTTGAGTGAGACCTTGTCCATTCTTTGGATGAGGATTGATATGCCAACACGTTGGGGTTTTTATTGGTCAACTATGGATGAACCCTGGGTCTTGAACCCCCCAACATTAAGAAGGATGTGCACAAGCATAGTAGGATCCAACAATGAAATAAACCCAATTTAGGTCTTTCAAATCCTCTCAAGTTTCCACACATGGCTAACATTACAACCCAAAGTACAAATTAATCAACCAAGAGTGCCTAGCTTTAAACAAACTAGATTCCTCACATCCAACCTTTCCTATAAATGGGAGTCCCGTGTGCTTGAAATGACTATTAGGTGATAGGTTGGGACCTTGTCTGACCTTTGTTTGCTAAAATATATTTATTTATAGTGAATTTTTGGAATACACATATTTCCCTCACATTTTAGGTTACTTCCTCAAGTTTCTATGGTTTTTTTCACCATTTTCTTTATTTGAAAATAACAACTAGCATGATTGAGTTATTCCTTGATCTTGACTATCTCCCACATTTCTTCCAAAATAAGGAGCACAAGATTTATCTTTTCATTCGGTATCAAATAAATTTTTTCATTCAAAATTCAATCATTTTTATTTATTATATTATATTTTCATCATTTATTACCAGATTATTTCATATATTTCTATTTCTTAAGGGAATTTGTTTGTAGTCTTCCAAGAATATTTTTTCCATTCCTTGTGGTCAACATTTCCATTCTACAAAAGTATATTGAAACTATGGTTGTTACCATTGGTCTTCAACCTATCTTCATGTCATTCTATATATGAATTGCCTCTTTTCTAGAGGCCATATGAATGATCTATATTCTAAAAGTACTTTATATATACTTCCATTCTCTAATGAGTAGTTAGAATTTTCTCTCCAATTATTGAAGCGTTGAGACTACACAACCATACCTCATAGTCATATATCTATGAAAAGAAAATCCTTCTCAAAATTCACTCCTCTCCATAGGTTAGTATTAGTCTTTTTCAAGAAAGAGAAAGTGAAAATTAATTAGACAATTTCTTGTAAATAGTCAAGGAGGGTTCCTTTATGCTATTGATCCTATTCATAATCATATTCTTAAATATATTGTGTAATTACAGTTGAAGACAAAATAGCATACAAAGAAAAACTCTATGGAAGAATTTATAAGTTATAACTTATCACCTTCAAGGAATTTCAATGGCCACGAGCCCTAAATATAAGATATCATTTAGATTAGCATATCTAAAAGGGTAAACTTAAAAGGTAATAAAATATTCCCAATGATAGAAATTTCTTAAATCAACATGTTCTAGACATTATTTGGTGGAAAGGAATCCTTCCAAGATGAATCTCCATATTTATCTTATTATGTATCATTATTCCTAGTAATATGGATTGACTAATTCAAGATGATCTAGGCTTTGATTGGTGGAACGTAATCCTTCCAAGAATATTTTCTACATATTTATCTTAATCCCATCATGTCACTTGATGCTTGATAACTTTGTTTCTTGGGTTGTAAGTCACTTGTTGATTTTGGATGACAATAAACATCATGCTTGATTATTCAATCCAAATAATCCAAGCTTATATTAGAACAATCCTTGAGAAAACCATAGAACAAGAACATAATAGAAATATTGAGGAGCTTTTTTAAGAGCCTCTTTGAATTGATAAATATATTTTTGGTCAAAAACAACCTCTACACTTACTAGGTGCAGGTAAWTTCTACAGTGTTTAAAATGAAGTAATTTGAAATTCAAATTTTGACATCAAATTAATCAATCAAGATGACAAACTATATTAGAACTAGAATTAAGCATTTACGATAGAAATGTAATAACATAAGACAATAATATTTGGCATTCCTTTCAATTATTTGATATTATTAAGRGAAAATGCAGAGTGTTATCTAGCTAGTTTAATCTTACATTGGAATAACATTCAAACTTCAAGACCATTTTTTTTTCTTTAGGTTGAATTATCCTCGGAGACAAATTAACGTAAACAATTACAATCTTCTCTATTCCAACACATCCATATATGAAATACAATTAATTCCAAAATAGAAATCTTATGCAAATTAGCCAGGCTAGTAGATGATATAGCTTAGAGTTCTATCTTATTTACACCATAACACAATTTATGATGAACACTATATCTTTGTTATGGGAATATTTATCATAGGGATGTCACTGAATAATAAGTAATATCTTTATAGGATCAGCCTAGTTATCCTAGAAAAAAAAGAGAGCTGGATTTTCTATGGTTCTCCTAGCTCTAGAAGGAAAATAATTCTTTTACACTAGAAAGGAGTAGATTAGCCTACATTTTTGTCTGAGGGTTGTTCTTTAGTATCCTGGTTGGTGTATATCTACATCTCCCAACTCTTTTCACCTTCTTCATGCACATAAGTAAAAAACACAATCGACCTTTTTCCTTTCTCTACTGTTAAGAATAATCACTAATACCTTAGAACTATATTGATTAATCAATTACATAATCAAATCCAATTCATTTATGACAAAACAAAAATAATATGGAAGGGAAATCGTTGATCTGTTAATCACTAGAACATTACATCAAGACATGCATACCTCAAATGTTGATGCCAGCTCCTTTAACCTCCTTGCTCCTTTCCTCTCCTTGCAGCTCCTTGGTCAGGCTAGGCTTCATTGACTTCTAGCTTTGATGATGGATACCTTTATAGTTGGAAAGCATAACAATACGTATTCCATTATTCCCCCTATTTCCCAAGTCTTTCCTTTGTTATATATCTCTTGGAGAAGGGCCCTTGGAAGAGGCTTATAGATATTCTAGAGGCCACTAGAGACTAGAATGATGTGAGATCCTAGGACTTTTCCATGAATATCCAAATCATCCCTCTCCTGTCACCTCATAACTCCCTAATTCTAGAAGTTTGATACTGCCTCACTTGTTGAACACTGGTGTCAAGTGAGGGCCTCTCTTGTTGTCTACTAGGTGTCCCATGAGGATGCCAAAAAGGGCTCTAAAAGGGTTCAAACCTTAGGAAAACGATGTATTATGGCCGTTATCCTTTGATGGCTTCCTCTGTGGCCTATAAGGTGGAAATTAAGGTTATAATATATGTCCCCTAATGTGTGAGGTCAGGAAAGCAGTGGATGACTGAAATACATTAAAATAATTCCCATGTGAGGAAACGCAAGGAGAGAGAAAAGAAGGTTCATAAACCAAAGAAGTCCTACAATCAAACACCAAGAATGAGAGAATATATACACCAATCCCATAGGTAGACATACTCAGACTCTGAATTAGCATGTCCGCCAAAAAATACACTGAGGATCCATGATATGAAATGCTAGACCATGGCCATGAAATAATACACAATGTATCCATGTCATCAATAAGACTGTAGCCACGAGACAATACAATGTGGATCTACATCATGAAATCAATCATAGCCACTAGAAAATACAAGGTGGATCTATGTCAAGAACATAATCATAGCCACCAGCAGATACAATGTGGATCTATGACACAACATATAGATGTCGGGAAGACAATGAGCATTGAGGAGAGTGCCCCAAAAGTCTTCATATACAAGTGATATACTCCATCGCAACTTGGGAGGGGATGTTGTAAAGGAATGATGTGGCCCCAAACCCAATTTGATCCAGGAACTTTACTTCGATGAAATTACATGAATCACATTAAGAGCATGAATTAAAATATTTATGTGCAACATACTTAAAGAGGATATAATCATGGAGAAAATATGAGAAGAAGACAAGACATGATAATGGAGTTTGTCCAACATGGACTACGTCTCCATGCCCTGCTTCAAAGTGGAGAGGCTTATGTTATTCTTAGCAAAAAATTGGCATAAATTCATCAATATACCTCAATCTTGAAACATTTCCTTCTGATCCACAGCTCTAATGAAAAAACAGATATCATTGGTGGATTCGTGGTGAGGAGTAGCATAAAAACGACTCTCAAATTGTCTCAATTGAAGAAACTCACCTCCAGGCCTCTGTTGGGCTCTCTGCCTCATAAAGTGTGCCTACCACATGCAATAAATGCTCCTCTGCATAGAACTTTATGCCTGTATGGCCTAAGCACGGACCCCTGAGCTATGGAAAAAGTTGGATCTTAAGTAAAAATGTGGGCAGACTTAACAAGATCCACTATTTGGCTTGTTTGAAAATGAGGTTATATTAAGTATTTGATTGGGAAGGTCTTAGGGTCAAGCCTAAGGGCCTCCCCTTTTAGCATTCATTACTTCACATATATCAAACCATTTTTTAATATAGTTTAAAACCCTACCAAGTTAGGCATAACCTCCACCATAGTTACCACTCCCACTATTCTTTAGATGTGACTTAAGCATGGAAATATCGTGTTTTAATGTATCTGTTGGAATATAGTACCTATCACTAAAAATTCAGGGATGTTGTCGAATATGGGGTCACCGGTCAGTTGGCCCAATGACCGATATATATATATATATATATATATATATATATATATATATATTTTTACCACCCCATCCCTCATTGGGAATTTGTGGGGTGCCACGTGGAGCCCTATGATTGGACCATGTGGAACTTTGTCATTGGTTTCTCTAGTCCAATCATCATGCCACATGTTGTCCAATCCGAGGGCCATGTGGAGGCCCCTAGTGGTTCCACATCGAACCACCTGTCACCTAGTCACCCCTATTGATGTCACTACCATGTGGCGTTTGTACGGTGCCATGTGGCACTTTTTTATTGGCCAAAGAGGGGGTAAAAAACATCAAATAATCATGCCACATGGAAGCCTCTTGTGTTACAATGTTAGTGTTATGAATTCACGTTGACGTCATCAATACGAATGATGATGTCACTCTTTGACTTTGACTAGGTTGACCAAAAATTTGATTGGCCATAACTTCTTCATTCAGACTCCGTTTGATGAACCGTTTATGTTAATGGAAAGATCTCAAATAGATATTCAACTTGGTGTTGTTTTTTCTGATATTTGAGGAATTTTAATTTTTTCCCTTTTAGATCCTCCTTGATCATTCTTCCCCACTAATAAGCTTTTAGGCCTCCAAAATCCTCATGAGTCTCCAGGTAGGTGAGGAAGTCGCTCCCTCACTTTCTCTTTCTCAATCCACCATGTTTTACTTGGATGTGTGCCCTTCAGGCCCACTAGAAGATCACCCCTGTGTGAAGTCCTCATCCTTTTGTCTAGGATGATATATTTTGTTAACTCATCCAAGTATTCAAGAGAAAACTTGACCACTGAAGGTACTGAAACACTCTCCTATTGATCCATGATCACTAGAGGCTCATAAAGTTTCATGTTTACAACTGAGTATATTTTCATATTCAGTGGTATATCTCAAAAGGAATTGGTGCCAATTCTCTCCAATATGGTGAAGAGTGCATGATGCATACATTGTGTCTGATCATCCCACAACTTAGGATGTTTTTTGTGGTAACCTCGAAGAAACTGAAACATTTCTATGCCTGCAACCTCTGTCTAATCTTCAATCTATAGATGGAAAGTAGTCCTCCTCTTCAGCTTGGTGTCCATCATTCTATACATAAATTTCCCAAGGAATATAATGTCTCAATCCAAAATAATTATTTTGGGAAGTCCAATATGGACCCATACATGTTGAAAGAAAAGGAGAGCAAATCACTCAATAGTGATCTTCTTGTTACATAGCATAAATACACATGTCTCACTAAACATATCCACTACTACATGAAAGTAGTCATAACCCATTTCCAACATAAGAAACACCCCTACAAAATCCAAGGTTATACTGTTCCAAGGATGAGAAGGAACGGGGACTGGTGTGTACATCCCCAATTTTCTATTAGTGGGATTAAAAATGAACAACACATGCCTCTTTACAATCATCATTACAATTACATTCATTCAAGGAAAACATAACCTCAACAAATACATTACAATCCTCTCTACCCCAAAATTCCCAAACACAAGAGAAGTGTAAGCTTATCCAATTACATGCATTTTCTCAATGGTAGGAATACAAGGTTTATCCAAATAGTATAGTAGTTTGTCCTGCAACCAAAATATTTTCACCTACAATCCATGGATTAGCCTCTCAAATACATCTTTGAAGACTTCATCAATAGCATATTTTCCAACATAGATAACATGAACATTCTTCAAAAAATTAGATGAAAAACTAGGAGGTCTAAAAAATATATCTTCTGTCATGGCATCTACACCAGTATTGGCTGCAACCTTGAATGGATGTTGAAGGTTAGGTAGAGATAGAATTGGTGCGGGGTTGATATTTTCTCCCAAAATGTTGAAGACATTTTTATGTTCGCCTCCCCATTGAAAGACTTGTCTCATCTCAAACATTTCATTGTTGTTTAAAGGATTAAAAAAATTGAGAGCATTAGACTTATCGGGCTCTTTGGTTTTTACAATTGTAAGCACCAGATTATTACAAGCGTGTATAGCACTCCTCATTTGACCTGAACTAATAAGTGATGTGTTAGCTTCCATTCTATGAGATCTAACACTATATTCCACTCCATATTTTGTGAGATGGACTTGTTCTCTTTCCAAAAGAAGATTTATTTTGTGTCATAAAGACAAGGACTCCCTAGTACAATACCACAAATATCCAAAAGAACCACATCCAAAACAAATTCATCTACCAATTTAGAAGCAATATAAAACTTCAATATACACTAACTGGTAACCTGTAGTTTTTCATTATCATGTACCCAACCATGAGGGTAAGGTTTCTGATGAGGTGTTATGGTTAATCCCAATTTCTTTATAATCTCTTCAGATATCAAGTTAACTTGTGATCTTGGATCAAACAAAGTTTCCATTTTTGTATGCTTTGTCACTACTATTATGTGGAATAATTCACTTCTTCTTGCATCATTTTCAAGAGATGGAATTGTAGAACTTGAACTAGCATGCAAGGAAACTTTACCTTGTAATCCAATGGTTGTGATCTTTTCCTCATCACCTAATTCGGAACCCAGGTCTTCTTGCATGGTAGAAAATATTTTCTTCTTCCTTTGGCCACCAAATAGCTTCATTCTTAACTCCAGATGTAGCCTCCAACAATGCTCATCATCATTCCCATATTTTTGGAAATGCGTGCAATTTGATTTTTCTCCCTCTTTCTTTGTTGTAGTTGCCCTCTTATCATTTTCTTTTCCTTTCCTTTTGGAATGGTCTTCTAAATGATTTTGATCTTTCTTTACATTATTTACCCTGCTTTCAATGTGAGTTTCTTGCACACATACCTCATCTAAGTTTGTGGGTTTAAACAATAATAATGTATGTCGAATGTAATTGTGAAGTGCACCGATATACTTCATCAAAGTTTCTTGAGAATATAAGGGAATATTCAATGCAAGTGCTTGTTTCCTAAATTCCTCTGTGAAACTATGAACACTCTTACCTTTACCATGTCTTAGATTTTTCCATTCCATCATGGATTTTTGAACATAACCTAGTGGACAAAATTTATTTTTCAATGTAGATGTAAATTCAGACCATGACGAAAGGAGTTTACCGTTATGCTTACTACCTTTATGAAGTTTACTCTTCCACCATACAAGGGTTGTGCCTTCCAGCCGAAGAGAAGCTTGATGGAACTTCTCCTCTTCCTCTTCGATCTAATGTACATGACAATAAATTTCAATTTGTCTGATACAATTATTAAGATTATCTGCATTATCTTCTCCATTAAACATGGGAAAATTAAATTTCACATCTGGTTTCAACAATGGAATTATATAAGTACTTGGATGAAAACTAGAATGATGAGAATGAGAGGAAGAGGAAGAAGAGATTGAAATTGAAGATGGTGATGGAGGTTCAGGAGGATATCCTCCACTTCCATAGTTCACTGAAGCATTATCCTTTTTTTTAAATTTCTTCTTCGTTTCCTTCTTTGCAACTCTCTTCTCATAATCTACATGCAATTTTTCTACCATTTCTGACATCCTGTAGAATATATTGTGAAATTTCTACTCATGCTCAACACACCTCTCTTCATCATCCATTTTCCTTCCTCGAGTTGCACGTCCAATCTCTAGGTTGAAAGTATTAAGTTTTCCTTCACCTTGTTTGAGCTTGGCCCTGGTAAGCTTTCACACTCACAATTCAAGTCAAATAATACTACTCTAATACCAACTTAATCCATGAACTTTGCTTCAATGACATTACATGAATTAAAATAAGAGCATGAATTAAAAGATTTATGTGCAACATACTTAAAGAGGATATAATCATGGAGAAAAGATGAGAAGAATAACAAGAACAAAAGACATGACAATGAAGTTCGTCCATCATGGACTACGTCTCCAAGCCGTGCTTCAATGTGGAGAGGCTTACATTATTCTCAATTAAAAAATTGGAATAAATACATCATTATACATCAAACCTTAAAAATGGCCTTTTGATTCATAGATCCGATGCAAAAATAGACATCGTCGATGGGTTTGTGGCGAGGAGTAGTATAAAAATGACTGGAAAGTCATTTCAATTGGACAAAGTCACCTCTAGGTCTCTATTGTGATCTCTGCCTCGTAAAGCATGCTTTCCACCTATAATAAATATTCCTCTACATATAAATTCATGCCTATACAACCTGACCACGGACCCCTAAGCTCTAGAAAAATTCAGATCTTAAGTAAAAATGTGGGTGGACTTAACAAGATCCATCATTTGGTTTGTTGTAAAATGAGGTTATATTAATTATTTGGTTGGGGAGGTCTCAAGGTCAAGCTTGCGGGCCTCCCCATTTGGCATTCATTAATTCACATATATTAAACCATTTTTTTAATATATTTTAAAACCCTTCCAGTTTAGGCATAACCTCCACCATAGTTAGCACTGGTGTTGTCCTTTGGATGTGACTTAAGCACAAAAATCCCATGTTTTAATGTCACTGCTGGAATATAGTACCTGTCGCCGAAAATTTGGGGTTGCTGTTTGATATGGGTTGTCGGATATGGGGTCTTCAACTAGTCTGGAGTCAGTTGGACCAACAAATGATATATATATTATTTTTACCGCCCAACCCTCATTGGGAATTTGCAGGGTGCCATGTGGTTCCCTCTGATTAGACCATGTGGAACTATTCCATTGGTTGCTCTAGTCCAGTCATCAAGACACATGTCATCCTATCCAAGGGCCACATGGTGCCACCTATCACCTAGTCACCCCTACTAATGTCACTACCACTTAAGTTGTCGTACTACCACTTATCATCCATATGATGCCATGTGGCACTTTTTTACTAGCCAAAGAGGGGGTCAAAAACATCAAATCATCATGCCACATGGAAGCCTCTCATGTTGCCATGTTATTATGTTGACATCATCATGATGTCACATTGATGTCATCTCTACATAGTCATCGACTTACATTAGCAGTACGGATGATGATGTCACCCTTTGAATTTGACGAGGTTAACCAAAACTTTGATTGGCCATAACTCCTTTGTTCGAACTTCGTTTGATGAACCATTTATGTCGATGGAAAGATATTGATGCAGGGGTCATGCCACATATTAATGAATTTTTTTGGCCAAACATACTCATTGCAAGTGGTTTCATGAGCTATGAGAGCTCCTTTAACAGCAACGCCCGCAACCTCACAACCCGCAGGTCAGAAGGTCGGCGTGCACACATAGGATCTTTCCTTTCACACGGCCCGAAGAACTCTAATGCTCTTCTATTTCCCTATCGAGAAATCTTCACCCACAGAAACTCTCTCACGGGATATCCCTCTTTCTATCGGGAAATCGGACTTCGCGGCTTCGCGAGTCTAGTGGTCGATCGTTGGTTTCATGAACCACCGAAACCCGATACAAGTCAACGCTGACCTTTCTCTTCCCTTTTGGAACTTTCCCTATTAGGATTTCGGCACTCGTGATGTCAAACAACTTGTCTCTTCGACTCCCGAACCCTAATTTGCCAAAACTTTGACACACATGCGAGTTCTGACTCTTCAACGGTCCTTCACTCCATCGACATTTTGGACTTCACGGTATCGCAAATCCTGATGCGATTGTTTAGGGACTTCTTGCCATGAAAACCCGAAATGGTGTGCCACCTGTCCACTCACTGACTCCGCTGTGGCCCACACAAATCTCCTTGGCTTTCGGGCTATCACATTTCGCGATTTCGCAATTTCTGTTGCTATGTTCATGGGACTTCCACCCATGAAACTCCGATATGGAATCTCACGTGTAAATCCGACGGTCCTTGTGACTCGGATCTATGGTCCTGCCCCTTCTGAGATTTGAGCCCCCTGGGAATACTTCATCATATCTCCCCTGTTCCTTATTTAGATCTAACGGCTCATGGGAAATCGTGAATTCTCCTCCGAGAATTCTGACCGCCTGTTCCTCCTTGATGATTCTTGCGAATGACCAAGTGTTCCTCCATGGAATTCATCCACCTGCGGCATGAACTTACGATGCTTCTTACGAACTTCAAGTCATAGCTTTCATGCACTATCCTTCAACAATCTCGAAGGCCCTATACTTCCTGAGCTTTTCCACAGCTTCAAGTCCTTAGAAAGAAACCTCTGGCTCGCACTCCTTGCAGCAACCTTCAAACAATTGCAAGTGTTTGAATACTTCGACTCTGCGCACACCTGCAGCAGCAGTCCTTAACTTCTTCTCTTAGGTTCACAACCCTGAAACTCCACTCGGCCTGCGCAGTCCTTGCACGGTTCCTGTGCCCAACTACACTTCTAAGTGAATGAGAACAAAAGCTAAACTATCTGAGCCCTCTGTCAATGCACTCCTTGTGGACACTTCGACTGCACTCCTTGTAGGAACTCTTGCTGAGATAGAGAAACAATTGAAACTCATTCCTACTTCCTCTCAGACTTCAAATTCAAACATGAAATCATATACACAACATAGAAAGAAAATGTATAACAGGAAGCAAACATTCATGAGCATATCATTAAGCATCAATACACAGAGAACAAACACAAAACCATGAATTTGAATCAACTCTTCCTATTAATCCAAATATCTGTACATGGGTGTTCTTACACAGTTCTCTGCATGCTCTTGCTTTTCCTGCTCAATAATAATGTTGCAATACACAATGAGGGTGTCTATATCTCGTTTCCCTCTTGCGCTCTAAAACTCTCTAATCTACACATTCAATTCTACCTACTTGCAATAACTACTTTAAATGCCTTCTATATACTAAGGACGAGAGCAAATTGCTCAAGGTCTGTTTACATTATACAAGTGTGCTTCATTAAATTATCACATTTAAGATGGCGCATCAACTCCAAGGTAAATTCAAAATTTGTGTTGGCGCTATCCAGCTGTCTTTTTTCTTTCACGCTGGCTCGCTTCATGTTGGTGATGCTCCTGCATCATACTCCCTGGCTTAGAAAAATTTCATGGGCTCCTATCCATGAGCTCACACATGGTATGTCGATGCTTTTGTATCTCTGCTTCATTCTCCCAGCTGGCATCTTCAACTGGATGGCCCTTCCATTTGACCAGATACTCGAAGTATTCTTTTCTTCTGGTCTTTTTACCAGTTCGTTTATCCAGTATGTGCTCCATCTGCAGCTTATCTGCAACTGGCATCTGCTTTTTCCACTGGATCACTGGCTGCTCATTTCCTGTTTCTTCTTCCCCAGCCTTATATGGGTACAAATCTGAGATGTTGAATATCGAAGAAATTTTGATTCCATCGGGTAATTCAATCTTATAAGCATTCGCCCCGGATTTCTTCAAGATCCTACATGGTCCGATTTTCTTCATCTTCAATTTATTATATGTTCCCCTTGGGAACCTTTCTTTCCTCAAATGTGCCAGAATCAAGTCACCAACCTCAAACTGAAGTTGTCTTTTGTGTTGATCTGCTCTACACTTATACTCCTGACTTGAATTCTGTAGTCGCTCCTTCACCTGGCTGTGAAGTTCTTTCATCGCCTTTGCGAATTCTTTTGCACTAGCGCTCCTAGTCGTAGTCTGATCTGAATCTCTCAGTTCATAAATTCCCCTCGGATGCATGCCATAGACAACCTAAAATGGACTCCACCCTATGCTCCTATTAACTGAGTCATTATACGCAAACTCTGCCTGTGGCAATATATTGTCCCACTGGTTGTGGTGCTCTGTCACCAAGCTTCTCAGCAAGTCTCCCAGAATTATGTTGACCACTTCCGTCTGTCCATCCATCTGAGGATGATATGCTGAACTAAACAACAAGTTAGTCCCCAGTTTCTTCCATAAGGTCCTCCAAAAATGCCCTATGAACTTCGTATCTCTATCCGAAACTATACTCCTTAGCAAACCATGAAGTCGAATGACCTCTTTGAAAAACAGGTTCGCAATGTGAGTTGCGTCACTGGTTTTCTGACATGGAATGAAGTGTGCCATTTTGGAAAATCTATCCACCACCACAAATATCGAATCAACACCTCTTTGTGTTCTTGGCAACCCCAATAAAAAATCCATGCTAATTTCATCCCATGGCCTTTCTGGTATGGGAAATGGTTGATAGAACCCTGCATTCTATCTTCTTCCCTTCGAATGCTGGAAAATTCTGCATCTGTCCACGAACCTCTTGATGTCCGCTCGCATTCTCGACCAAAAATATGACTCATTCAGCTTTGCGAACGTCTTGTCATGACCAAAATTCCCTGCTAATCCTCCACTGTGTTTCTCCTTTAATAAATTCTCCCTCATGGAGCATTTCGGAATACACAGTTGATTACCTTTAAACAACAATCCTTCCTGGATCATATAGTCTGTCCAAGGGCTTCTATCTTTGAGAAATGGATTCTCAGCTGCTTCATACGCTTCCTTGAAATACTAATCATCTGCGTACATGTCCCTGAGATCATCAAAACCCAACGTCTTGACTTTGAATTCCTGCAACAACAAACACTTCCTACTCAAAGCATCAGCAACTTTGTTAGCAGTACCAGAAATATGTTTAATCACAAATGTGAAATTCTACATATACTCAACCCATTTGACATGTTTTTGATTCAACTTTTCTTGTTGAGTCACAAACTGCAGTGCATGATTGTCACTGTACAAGACAAACTCTTTCGGGATCAAGTAATGCCTCCATTTATTTAATGCCTGTATAATAGAATAAAATTCCTTATCATACGTGGAGTATTTCACTTTCACTTCATTCAGCTTCTCGCTAAAGTATGCTATCGGCCTGTCTTCTTGACTCAAGACTGCCCTGATTGCAAACCCACTTGCATCGCATTTCACCTGAAATGTCTTTTGGAAATCCGGCAACACCAAAACCGGTTGTTCCGTAATCTTCCTCTTCAACAGATTAAAATTTTTCTCAACCTCTTCAGTCTAGTGAAAATACTTGTGTCTTTTCTTCACTGTGTCCATCATCGCTGTGCTAATTCCACTAAAATTCCTAATGAACTTCCGGTAGAAACTAGCCAATCCATGAAAACTTCTCACCTCAAAATTTTTCTTCGGTGATGGCCAATTCTTGATTACCTCCACCTTATTTGGATCCATCCTCAACTCATTTGCAGAAATAACAAACCCCAAGTAAATGAGCTATGTCTTCATGAATGAGGACTTCTTCATATTTATCAATATCTTCTCCTGCTGTAGTTTCTACATCACTATAGCCAAATGCTTCAGATGTTCGACCACTGTTTTACTGAAAATCAGTATGTCATCCAAATACACAATGACAAATTTTCCAATGAACTCCTTCAGGAATTCATTCATCACCCTCATGAAGGTACTCAGCGCATTTGTTAATCCAAATGGCATAACAAACCTTTCATACAACCCTTCATTTGTCTTGAATGCTGTCTTCCATTCATCACCCTCTCTCATGCGAATCTGATGATAACCGCTTTTCAAATCAATCTTTGAAAAGTATTTTTCTCCACTCAAGCAATCCATCAGATCATCCATCCTTGGCAATGGAAATATGTACCTGATGGTTATCTTATTAATCATCCTTGAGTCAATACACATCCTCCAGCCTCCATCTTTCTTCGGACTGAGTACTGTTGGAACAACACATGGACTCAAGCTTTCCCTGACCAAACCTTTGTCCAACAACTCCTAGACTTGTCTCTTAACCTCTTCATTCTCTTGCGGCGTCAATCTGTACGCAGCTTTGTTTGGAAAACTGGCTCCTGGTATGAGATCAATATGATGACTCACACTTTTGATTGGTGGCAACGAACAAGGTAATTCGTCCACTACTATATCAACGAACTCTTCCAGCTCCTGAATTTCTTCTGGTAAATCATCCACTCTTGTGCTAGTCAGAACAATCTTCAGTTTCTTGACCACAAAGAACTATGGATCCTCCTTCTTCTTAAATTTTGTAAGAAGTTCCTTCCCACTCATGAGAAGTACATTGTTTCTTACTTATGGCTTCACCTCCTTATCCTTAATTGGAAGCAACATGTGAGTCCTCCCATTCTTCTCTAGGGTGTATGTGTTCATTCTCCCATCATTAATCACATTCATGTCATATTGCCATGGTCTTCCCAGTAATAGATGACAAAAATCAATAGGAATAACATCACATAATATCTTATCATTATATCCACCTATCTTGAATTCAACTAAACATTGTTTAGTGACAGTTACCTGGTGTCCTTTTTGTAGACATGAAATTCTGTACGGGCTTGGATGATCAATCGTCTCCAGCTCCAGCTTCTCTACCATCTCTGTAGAAACGAGATTATCCATGCTACCACTGTCTACAATGACCTTGCATACCCTGTCCTTGGTCTTGCAAGCAATCTGGAAAAGTCTGGTCCTTTGGACTGAACTCTCCACCTCCTTCTCTGGTGTCAAAAGAGCTTTTCGCATCATCAGCGATCTTTCGCCTTCAGCGTCTTCTGCCTCAACATCCCGCCTCTGTGCTTTGGTGATGTGAGCTTCTCCAATCTCTTTCTTTTTATCTGGACACTCGTAATACTTGTGCCCATTCTTTCCACATGTGAAGCATGTGATTACTCCACCTCTTCCTCTTCCTCTACCTCTAGTACGAGGAAAAGTATTATTGTCTGCATAATCTCCTCTTTGCTCAGTATTTTTTCCTCATTGTTCAACATATTTCCCACACTGTGAACTTCCACCTCTCTCTATTTGAGTCTAAGGTTTCTTCCAGTCTTCCTTGGGCTTCTAATATTTTTCCTGGGCAACTGATTTGTCTCTTGGCTAACTTCTGCCTCGGCCTCTCTGACCCTGCTTTCGGTTCAGCTTCTCTTCCGCTTTCAAAGCCATCTGATAAGCATATTCCACCGTTCAGATGGTTACCATGCTCATCTCATCCTGGATATCATATCTCAGGCCATTAAGATATCTGGCAACTTTTTCATCATCGCTCTCCTGATGACCTACCCTGATGTTTAGTTTGTAGAATTCCTCAGTGTATTCTTTCATTGTCATCAGTTTCTGTCTAAGGTTCTGCATTCTCCTGAACATCGTAATTTGATAATCCCTGGGGATGAATTTTACCTTCAGCTTCGCAATCATTTGGTCCCATATTTTAATCTTCTACTTTCCCTTGCAGTGTCTGTCAGCTTGTAGTTCATCCCACCATAATGTTGCATGTCCTTTCAATCTAGTGACAGCGTGCTTGACTTTCTTGTCCTCTTCAACATCTTCATAGTCGAAGTATGTGTCTAGAGATCTAATCCAGTCTAGAAGCTCCTCTGCATCCAAGTTTCCCTCGTAAACTGGAATGTCCATCTTTTCTCTTGCACCCATCCTGGAAATAGCTTTGATCAAACGTTCATTTGATGCATCTTCAGCTACAACTTCTTCTTCATGTTCAACCTCTATTTCGCTTTCGGAATCACTAAGATCCCCGCACTGACTGTGCATCTTTGAGATGTCTCCATGTCTTTGAGTCTGGCTCGTAGATCACACATCTCTCTCTCCATAGCTGTATCTGCCATCCTCCGGCCTCTTCTTTGCAGCATTTCCCTATCCTCTAGATTAGGTGATTGCATGTCCCTTCTCCTTGGCGGCATGGTGAATTCTCTTTCCTCTACTACAGAAAGCAAAGAACCTTTTTGTGCTCTGATACCAAACTAACGGCGACGCTCACAACCTCACAACCCGCAGGTCAGAAGGTCAGCGTGCACACACAGGATCTTTCCTTTCACATGGACTGAAGAACTCTAACGCTCTTCTATTTCCCTATCGGGAAATCTTCACCCACAGAAACTCTCTCACGGGATCTCCCTCTTTCTATCAGGAAATCAAACTTCGCGACTTCACAAGTCTAGTGGCCGATCGTTGGTTGCACGAACCCTCGAAACCCAATACGAGTCAATGTTGACCTTTTTCTTCCCTTTCGGAACTTTCCCTATCAGGATTTCGGCACTCGTGATGTCAAACAACTTGTCTCTCCAACTCTTGAACCCTGATTTGTCGAAACTCCGACACACGCGCGAGTTCTGACTCTTCAATGGTCCTTCACTCCATCGGCATTTCGGACTTCGTGGTATCGTGAATCCTGATGCAATTGTTTCAGGACTTCTCACCATGAAAACCTGAAATGGTGTGCCACCTATCCACTCACCGACTCCGCTGTGGCCCACACAAATCTCCTTAGCTGTCGGGATATCGCGTTTCATGATTTCGCAATTTCTGTTGCTATGTTCACGGGACTTCCACCCACGAAACTCTGATATGGAATCTCACGTGTAAATCCAATGGTCCTTGTGACTCGGATCTACGATCCTACCCCTCGTGAGCTTTGAGCCCCCTATGAATACTTCGCCGTATCTCCCCTGTTCCTTCTTCAGATCTAACGGCTCACGGGAAATCGCAAATTCTCTTCTGAGAATTCTGACCGCCCGTTCCTCCTTGATGATTCCTGTGAATGACCAAGTGTTCCTCCATGGAATTCGTCCACCTACGACGTGAAATTACGATGCTTCTTATGAACTTCAAGTCACAGCATTCCTGCGTTGTCCTTCAACAATCTTGAAGGCCCTATCCTTCCTGAGATTTTCCACAGCTTCAAGTCCTCAAAAAGAATCCTCTTGCTCACACTCCTTGCGACAACCTTCAAACACTTTCAAGTGTTTGAATACTTCGACTCTGCGCACACCTGCAGTAGTAGTCCTTAACTT
>JASDQU010737177.1:510779-525601 GCA_032191745.1 Picea mariana | reverse complement strand
GCATGTTTTCTTTGACATTGATGTCAAAGGGGGAGAAAAGGAAAAGGTGTTCTGGATGCTACAGTTGGAGATCTAAGGCGAACAGTGCATCTAAGTAGAACAGTGCAACCCTTTCAGGGTTTCCATCAATGTCAAAGAGGGAGATTGTTGGCATGTTTACAGGTAGAGTGTGCTTTTTATTGATGGCAAGAACACCAACGATGATGGTAGGTTTACAAATAGAGTGTACATGGCAAGAACAAAAACTAACAACGAAGAAACAGAAGAGCAAGGTCGAGAAGTTGAGAAGGAATAGCGCAAAGTTGCACGCAGAGTGCAAGTGGGCACTAGTGCCAAGGTGAATTCCATTACCAAATCTCAGGAGAGTTAGCGTTCCCAAAAACGCAGACGAGGTCTAATTCATTAGGACTCGTAGAAGGATCAAAGATCGAAACCTTTGACACTTAGAAATTTTCCCAAGTCAGGAGGAGGATAAGCCCAGGAGTCAGTCAACACTCCAAAGCTGCGAAGGAATCCTAGTCGTTGGAGCCAGAGGACACGTGGCGATCGATTGGCATCTCGTTGACTCGCAAATTGGAGAAGTCAAAGGTGAGTGTTGTGGGAACTCGCGATATGAGAGGTCGCGAAATGATCTGGGTCGTTGGATCTAGAGGACACGTAGCGAGAGATCAACATTTTCCTGACTCGCAAATCAGGAAAGTCAAAGGCAGAGTTGTAGGAACTTGTGAGGTGCGAAGTCACGATGAGATCTGAGTCGTCAGATCGAAGAAGAGATCTTGACCGTTGATCTGGAAAGAGAAGCGCTCGTATGTTTGGCCTGCAGTCATAGCCAAGGTCACATCGTCGAAGGATGAAGGGAGGAGCTAGCACGCTGCTAAGCTCCATTTTGGATATCACGAGTTGGGAGTTACGAGGCAACTCATAGCAGGAAATCGTGAAATGCCAAATCACGATTTGATCACAGCCATCCAGCAAAGGGAAAGATCTGAACCGTTGATCCGATATGGAGTATTTCAGATTTTGTGAGTTGGGAGTTTTGAGGCAACTCATAGCAGGAGTTCACGATATGAGAAATCGTGAAGCACCCCTCGTGCTTGGCCCTTGATTACAGCTAGTGGTCACATCAGCGGAAGAGAAGGGAAGGAGCTAGTTGTGCTAGGCTCCATTTCGAAGTTTCGTGAGTTGGGAAAACCGAGGTGACTCCCAGTTGATCACCCGAAATGTGAAATCGCAAAATGACTGTTGGTTAGGCATACGGTCACTGCCGATGGTCATGTGAAAGGAAGGGGCTTAGCCAGAAAAGCTAACGCCCACTGTGGAGTACTCTCAAGAAAAGAATAGGGGCCAAAGGCATGAGTGCGCAGAAGTTTTCTCAGTAACTGCCATAAACCACTGATGGTTTCAGCCAGAGAATTCGAAGAGGCTGCAAGGTGATTGCCAGAGAAGCTGAAGAGTCTCAAGGTATCTGTCACTGGAATGAAGACTCATCATAGAGATGATTGACAGATGGAAAAGCGTCGAAGACTGTAGCTACCAGAGAAGCCAAAGAGTCTCAGCATAATGGCCATGGATGAAGAACGGACTCACCATAACCGCCAGAGGGGACGAAGAGTTAGTTGTATGATCTAGCAAAGGAATTGGCATTATAAATATACGCAGAACAGAGAAGTGGAGGTTGTTTCTGTGGAGAGTAATTTCACATGGGAAAAAGTATGTTGTGGACAACAACCGAAATGCACAAAAGAGGCCTAGCACATAGAACAAATATGGATATCTGAGAGAGGAAGAGGAAGTTGAGGTGCGCATGCAGAGACAAAGAAGAAGAACAGAAAGCTCAAAGAAGAATCCGAATAGGAAGATACTGAGGTTGGCAGAGCAGAGCAGTGTATCAGAACAATGATGAGACTGGTAAGCCATTGATGAACATTGTATCACTATAATAAGTTTCAGTAACAAAGATTTATAATCAGGGTGGTAGGGAGGTACTAGGGAGGACTGTTGTCCTCAGAGGTTCAAGTGGGTGCTTGAACATAGGGAGTTGTAGCTTCCATTTGGTTGCAACCAGAAAAACCAGGGTGGTAGGGAGGTGCTAGGGAGGACTGTTGTCCTCAGAGGTTCAAGTGGGTGCTTGAACACAGGGAGTTGTAGCTTCCATCTGGTTGCAGCCAGAAAAACCAAGGTGGCAGGGTGGTGCTTCCATCTGGTTGCAGCCAGAAAAACCAAGGTGGCAGGGTGGTGCTTCCATCTGGTTGCAGCCAGAAAAACCAAGGTGGCAGGGTGGTGCAAGGGAGAACTATTGTTCTCTGTTATACAGGTCGGTGTCTGTGTGACTGGAAGTTGGTGCTTCCATCCAATTGGTGCTTCCATCCAGTTGGTGTTGGAACACTTAGGGAGTTGGTGCTTCCTTCTGTTGGGTTCTAGAGAATCCAGAGAGTTGATACTCTCAGCAAGTTGCATCTTTCAAAACAGAGGTGGTAGCCTCAATGAGTTGGTGCTCATAAGAATGATAATGTAAAGAAAATAAAGATTACTTATCATATCAAGAAGAAGAGGTTTTTCCCTTTATGGGTTTCCTTAGGAAATATCTATCTCTGTGTATTTCATGTGTGTGATTGATGTTTAATATTCTATTGATTACTTCCCTAGATCATTGTGATCATCATTGAGTGTTCTGTGAAGAGTTTAAAATGGGTATAATTGTTTAAGCACAGTAACCACTGATTCACCCCCCCTTTCAGTGTCCAACACAAAGGCCTTCTTCCCAAGAACTAGGGTCTTCTCCATCACGGTGAGTCTTCTACTCTCCCAAAATGCCAACTGTCAATCATGAACACCTCCACCACCAAAACCCTAGCCCTAGGGTGACGTCAAGCCCTCCAAAAGTGACGTTTTTTCCTCCAAAAGAAAAACATTGGGCTAGTAGGGGCTAGGTGAGGTCCCCCATGGTGAATTATTTTGCCTCCAAAGGAAACATTCATATTCCTTAGTTTCCCAAGGTGTGGGTCATGGTATCCAACCTATGGGCTTCAAGCCCCAAGGAAGCCCAAGGTAGGTTTGTTCTTCCAAAATTGTCCACCAACTAGGTCCTGCAAAGACAATGAATACGCCCTCCAAGGATCTCAAGTCAAATGCATCATGATAAATAAATCAAATCAATAAAAGAGCCACCTAAGCATGTGCATCAAAGACTAGCTCATCAAACTAAACAAATGCTCAAAGACCCTATGCAATTTTCCAAGTTTAGGTATGGGAGGGTTGACAAGGTGACCTATTGGGTGAATCATACCTCAAGTCTAGGAGTGTTTCCAAGTGTACGCCTGTTTAGGTCATGTGGGGAAGGTGACATGGATGGGGGAAATCCTTTTGGGCATGAGGTTCATGACATACAACGGATCACAGTGTCTCATTTATGGGTTCCTTTGTAGAGGATGTGATGCACCTTTGTTTTCAATGCATCATTTTTCCAATCCAATTTATTGCCATTCATTAATTAAGGTCCAAACAATGTGTACTCCCTATGGGTTAATCGATTAACTTGGGGGGTAGTACCATAGTGTCACTTGAAGGGAGAGGTACACAGAGTGTCATGGGAGTATGGTCTAGCTTGTAACGCACTAGTGTAGATCCCTCAAAAAGTGAGACATTTATATATATGTGTTTGCTTTTGTAGGTCTTTGACTTTTAAGGAGAAACATTGTTCTCAAGATCTCTTTGGGCGAGCCTCTAGAAGTTTCATAATATGATTTTTATCTTTTGCCAGCTACATTCCTTCTAGGCCTTAAGCCCCTTCTTCCCATGAAATGAGGGACAATCCCTTATTGGGTCAGTACACCCRAAAATCCCAAAAGATAAGGAGATGAGGGGATGAAGTGTGGAAAGTGGAAAGTATGGTCGAGAATGGTACGATGACCTGTCAAGGGGACCTCCCAGTAGAAAACCTATCCCTAAAGGTGACCACTTACTAGGGCACAATRTCAACCACCAAGGTGAAAYAGGGCAAAGAGCATAATTTCCAAGCAGACGTTACACAATCAAAAACAATTTTAAATGAAACACTCAAATGCCTCAAATATTGAAATGACACTCACCATAATACATGGCTTGTACCTCATGGAGAAAGACCCAATATCTTCTKGAAGCCAGATCATGTGGTGGATACCCTCATGATGAACCTGAGATCTATGGTGGTGATGTGGGCCTTTGTCTGTACAAGTGGACGTTGTCAGCCATATGTCTCTTGATACTCCATGTATGCAACCTGAGGGTCTCAAGACATCATCTCTTTAGTTATTCGAAAGAAATGGGGATAACAGACAAGATATACAATAACTCCTTAAAGAACACAAGAACCTCCTCCAAATATCCAAATACATTTATACATAACAATTCACTTGTCCACAATAATGAATACATTATCTCTATATATACCTGTTCACACACTACACATGAGAGTCATTTACTATTAGGCCAACCCTGTTACATATATATTTACACATTACATATACATTTAGCCCCATATATGCCCCCCCTTGGGGTCATATCATATACATTTAACCCTATATATACTCCCCTTGGGTCATAACAAAGTTGGTGCCTTAAAATGGCAGAATGTCTGAGCTACTTTATGATTTTTTCATGGGAATATTTTATTTTGAAGTTTAGATACTTGTCTCATCATGAACCGACTTAATATATTTTAAACCATTTGTATTATTGATTAGTAGTGGGAAAAATTATTGATTCAAAAATGTCAGGATGAGAATAGAGGAAATCATCTTGTTTCATTGGAAGAAACAATCACTGAGTTGTCTCCTTGCAGGATACTAATGTATCTATGTAGGCCAGTACTATTCAATCACGAAAAAAATAATGGACTTAAGGTGTAGGTTGACAAGTTGGGGGAATATAATACTTGGTTGGAGGATGAAGCTATGAAGCTACTCTCTTGTAGGCCTCCATAGGTGAGCTTCATGAGGACTTCCACTTTAGTTAGATTATGTTTGGTTATTTGATGAGCATCAAGGTTTCATAAAGACTATGATCTTTCTTGGGTGGATAAGGACAAAATAATTACGGATTTGTGTTATTAAATATTTATTTGATTGGAATAAATGTGAAATTTATTTTTCTAACTAGTAAAAATATTAAATATTAAATAAATGTGATAATATTAAATATTTCATATTTATTATTCTCTAGGTCTATTTTTAACTTCAAATTTTCTCTAATTAATTTTAATTAACTTAGTTTTTAATAATTATTTTATATATTCAAAATAATGAATAAAATTTAAAATAAATATTTGCAATTCAAACTATTTAGATATCATTAAATAACATATTTAATATCAAATAACAAACATATTTTAAATGCTATACTTTTTCCAAACAGTTACTCATAATAAATCATTCATTAACTTATATTTCAAAATGCTTTTGATAAAAATAACTCATAATAAATTACTCATAATAAATCATTCATTAACTTATATTTCAAAATGCTTTTGATAAAAATAACTCATAATAAATCAAAATATATGTTGTACTAGAAAAACACAATTCAAATATAATATGAATAGCCACAAAAAAATATGAGCAGTACAAATCCAATTTCAAATCCAATTTCTTCCATGGTATCAATAACATCATCATGGTATCAATCAAACATGAGACAAATAASACAAATAAACAATCCATAATATTTTTATAACAATAAATATTCGTMCACAATGCAGTGTTGTTTTAAAGGCTTTGCTTTAACCCCCAAAGTCACAAGTTCAATACTATTTGATATTTTCAGTAGTATGTGACACTACAACATACAACATTGTTTTAAAAACTTTGCTTTAACCTTCMAAGTCACAAATCCAATACTCAGTAATATTTTCAGTAATATGTGACACTAACTATTGTACAACATGAATATTTATTRGATTTTTTTTTATGGAAAGAAATGTATTGACGTCTGATCATCTCACATACTTGGTGTCAGCTGATACATTAAACTTGGTTAAATAGATTTGGTGGACTAATATTGCTCTCAAGTGGCAATGTTTAAAATCATACTATGATCTTCGTACACCTCTCATAACAAAGTGAGCCATATGAAACACGATCATTTTTCTGCCCTTACATCAAGTTCTTTTGCTATTGTGATCTGTCCTCCAATGTCAAGCTCATGTTCCAGCTCCATGAATTGCCAGTGCTCGTGGTTGATGGATTCGATGGATTCCTTCCCTTCTCTTCAGAGAAGAGCCAATCGGAGATATATCCGGGCCGAGATTGTGGAGGATGAATTTCTATAACACCTGATAGCATGGAAACCACTCGAGACATGGAAGGTCGTTGTGAGGGAGTTGCTTGTGTACACAAAAGAGCCACGTGAATAATCCTCGCCGCTTCTTCTTCAGAGTAGCTCGAAAGCATGTCGGTGTCCACCAAATCTAATAGTCTGTTTTCCTCGTACAGATGCCAAGTCTGCAGTTCAATGACGGATATTAGACATGGCGTTTGAAGGAAATATTGCAGAGAGGATTCTTCCCAACATCTGCAGTGTCTTTGATTCATGGTCATAATTTCAAAGATTACTTTTGATAAAATAAGTACAAGCAAATCAGTTATGTTTGAGATTTCACAAGAATTTGGTACCCAATCCAGAAGATAGACCATCTCATTTGGCAAGCTCCTGTCTTCATGACTTCTGTTGCTAACAACTTCAAGAACAACTACTCCAAAGCTGAAAACGTCCACTTTCTCCGAAAGGTGACCACGCAAAGCATACTCTGGAGCTAGGTACCCACTGAAAATTACAAATTTGATTTCTTGTTATGCATCCATGAGATTGATATTGGAGTTCATGTCCCCATTTTCATTAGATGACTCCAAATTGACTGAATATTTATAAATCATCTTGTAAAAATTGCGGAGTATATTGAGCTATGTTAGCCACATATTGTCCTTTCTCAAGCTATTTCAAGTTCCACATTAATTATGACAAAGAGGTTAACATCTAATGCTGACTAAACATTTTGTGTTTAGATCATAAGAAAATTTCATACATTGGAACATATCCAAATCAATGAAACAAGCATATGAAAAAATCTCTATAAAATCTCTATAAAGGAATAGAAAGGGATATTATCATACATTGTTCCGGCCACTCTGGTGCTGATGTGAGAATTTTCAGCTTCATATAGTTTGGCCAACCCAAAATCCGAGATTTTTGGATTTAGATGTTTGTCTAGAAGGATGTTATTAGGTTTGATGTCTCGATGCACAATTGTAATTCGAGATTCTTCATGAAGATATGCTAGTCCGCGTGCAACTTCAAGGCAAATGTTAAACCGGATAGGCCAAACAAGCTTGAGCCTACACTCAACAGGACCTGAGGATTGGAACAAAAATAAAATTAGAAGGAAATTTTATTGCCATTTAAGCATATTCAATATAAAATAGACAAAGCATTCTTTGAGCTTTCATTCATCAAACAAAGAGATCTAAGGCTGTACCAAATAAAGCTCGACCCAGACTGTTGTTTTCCAAATATTCGTAGACCAAGAGGCGTTCTTCTTTCTCAACACAACAACCATACAATTTCACAAAACTTCGGTGCTGTACAGCAGATATTGTAGCTACCTCATTAAGAAATTGTCGTTTTCCCTGAGTAGACCTGGACAACAGCTTCTTTACTGCCACAGGTTTTCCATCTGACAACATACCCTACAATAGAGAATCATAGAATGCAAAGTAAGCATTTCAAATTTTGATATTTTATGTATGCATGCTATCAAGAATGAAGCTGATATATGATATTCCAGGCTATATAAACAACAATTATAACCAAAGGGTCCATTTTAATGTACCTTGTAAACTGTACCGAACCCACCCTCTCCTATTTTATTTCCATTATCAAAATCTTTTGTAGCAATTCGCATTTCTGCTAAACTGAAAGTATATGATCTTCCAGAAATATTCTTTAAATCTGGTAAAACAAATACAATACAATGGTAAGATCTATGTCATGGCAATACATTCATCAATGTCTCATTGAATGATATTCATTTCCAAGGAAGATGGTCTGACAGAGGTAATGTTATAGATCACAAAAATGCATGGAGATCAGCCCAACATTTAGAAACTTATATGATCACCTTCAATGAAACCAGCTGTCAATGATTTTTGCTTCCTCTTTCTTCTTTTTAAAATCAGAAAGGATGAGCATAGCACAATGCCTAAACCAATTAGTACGCCAAGAATAATACCGACAATTTTGGTTCTACTGCTTTTGTTGGAACTTTTGTTTACAATAGTTGGTTTAAACTCTGCAATAACAAGAAGAAACAAATTCACAAGTTGAGAAAATGCAATTCCAAATTGACCATTATCATGCAGAAAATAGTTTCCGCAATGATTCCAACTCAAAAATAAATTAGAGACTAATAATCTCTATAGCAAATGCAATGAGGTTGAAATGTGTATAAATGGGTAATACTAATTATATAACATTTTTCCTACCAGGAGTGACCCTAATTGCTGAGATTAAGGGTCCATGTGTCTGGGCTGATGGTATGCAACAGGTTCCCTTGCCAGCCCAAAAAACGTGTACCTCAAGAAAGTTTTCAGTAACATTCGCAGTATAGATTCTAACAACTGGCACGTTTGATGTTCCAGCCACTTCTTTGATATTAAAATCTTTAAACACTTGAACTCCCTACATAAAGTACACAAGTGAGAAATATGTTGGAGCATGAAACTTTAAAGAAAGTAAAATTTTAACGCCTGTCAAGGTTCTTCTAAACTCCATCCACAGCTCTTCCAATCAGTAAAGCATAGCTAAATAGAAAATGGTTTGTCAAAGAAGAAAACTTCGAAAAAGCATATAGGCATGAGAGATTATTTTTATCAATGTTCATGAGCCTAAACAGTTTATAGGAACTGGATGAAAAATGTATAAGGGAATTTCAGATAAAAACGGGCAGCTCAAGTCCAGCTTGACTTGACTATAACTAAGTAAAACTGGAAATAAAGTATGGCACAAAATTTGTTACGATTTCCTGCATAGTGGCCATTTTTTCCTCTCCAGCTGAAATCCGAGTCTTGGACATGTATTATTTGCTAAACTGGTGGCATCATGCATTTAATATGTATTATGTACTTCAATGCCAAGTGATGTTATCCTGCAGGCTCTAGCCAAGGCATGTCTCCTCTTTCCTTGCTCAAAGAATTTTATACATCATTCTGACATGATTGTATGCATGGGATGTTCAATGAACTTCAATAGCCAGATACAAACATTACACACCAATGTCCTGCATCAAAGGATCTGCTAATATTGAATTTCTTTTACCATCCAACGTGCCATAAATGGCCTGGACCAAAAGATCTGCTAACAGTAAAGTTTCTGAACCTGTGATGTGAATACAGTCATTGCAAATGCAGCATTATCTTAAGTTTCCTAGAAAATAAGAGATTACATAGTGATGTCATTACAGAGTAATACCTGTAGATAGGCATCAAAGATGCGCAATCCAAGACTTCGCCATGATGTTGTAGCTGGAATCTGGATTTCCTCAAAATGGAGCTCTACCCTGTATAGGCCATTCTCAAGACCAAGCCCATAGTATCTTAGAGATGTGGGAGAAACACGTGCTGTTGAATATATTGATGGATTTTGAGTTCCTAGTACAGGTCCTTGTTCTATCATATATGGGTTATCAATTTCATTACTTAAATCCGATGAATTCAAATATATTCCTGTTGTACTGACTCCCCAGCTCTCTCCAGAATTTATGTAAAATGATGCGGCATCTAGTGTTTGATTGTCCTCCACAAAAGTGACTTTCATTGAGGAATCAATCAGCTGTGGACCTCCACAATTGATGGCCAAAGAAGAACCTGACAAACAAGTCAAAAGTTGTATCAGATATTGGATAACGGGACAACACAATAGCTTCCTTATCAAGTTTTGAGGTGAGATAATTACAAGATAACACACAACAGCAAATCGATAGTGAATGATCTCAATCGTATTTTGACAGAATTACGGATGAATTCTATAATACATAGTATATGATATTCTGCATACTGGAGCATTATCCTGCTGCCTTTGCAAAATGAAAGTATCACATGGATATTATTGCTTCCTGTTACCCACCGAGTTGCACTAGGATGGATTTGCAGTTGAGCCGCCAAAGTTGAACAAGATACTTGTTCAAATTCAGAGTTCAGAAGTCCAACCGGCCAATATGGCCACCTTTCTTCTTCTTCTTCTCTATACGATATTTCCATACCTATGTGGGGAATTGTAAAAAGATGAATTTAACATGATGAAATTGTAAAAGGATTAGCCTCGTAAGAATTAATCACGAGTGCATTACTCTAGAGTGTTTTTTGTTTTTTTTACTTATTAATTATTTCTTGCTTGAAATTTTTAAGCGAGTTATAATTTTTAAGTTTTTTCACTCATTTCCTCCAAAGCTGGAGTATGTATTGATGGTTAGGCGTTAGCTTGGTTATATAAGTCTAGTTTCTAATGTATATTACCATGCTAGTCATCATTTTTGAGTCACTTGGAAATTGTGCTAAGTCCCCCCTAGGATTTTTTAATTTTTCAGTTAATACAAATTTCCCGCAAAGCGGGATATTTTAATTGTAATTGATGAATAAATTAAAAAAGTGGTACAAGGAAGCATTATATGCCTTGGGGGTAATCGTTTTCACACTCAAAATACCCACTTTACCTAAGTATTACATTTTTTAGGGTAAAAGGTGATTATTTAATCACAAAAAAGTCATTTTCTCTCAAAATGTCAATAAAAGGAAAAAAATAAATAAAAAATCAGCAAGCCTTTAATTGAGGAAACATATCAGGGACATGTTTCTCCCTTGACTTGACTCTAAAGCTTATGTGGCGAATTAACTAGAAGACGAGGTGAGTTATTGAGTTGAGTTGGCAAGTAGGTGGAGATCCCAAAGAGGGAGGGCGCACCTCTCCCTTGAGGTGGAGCACTCCCAAGTGGTGACGTCAATCCCAAGGATTGAATCACCCTCTTCTCTACCAAACTCAATGAAGTGGCAATCCACCACTCCTTCTTACCTTGAGATGTGGAAAAGCAAGCTCCCATCCTCTTGCCACTTGCCCTCCTTCATGCCATGCACTATGTTGCCGCCTTTATACACACCTCGGGTTTAGCGTGGAAAAACTTTCAATCCACTGAGTGTGTCTTTGGCGGCAAGTCTCGAGTCAAGGTGCTATCACTTGATCCTCGACTCCTCCGTCTAGGCCAACTCTTAGAGAAGCCAAGGGGGCTAGTCCCTAAAGAAAACAAATCTAAGGCTTGATCTAGTCTAAGAACAAGAAATAGAATCTAGGAGTTTTTTATTACAACAACAATAGCAAGATATAGCCCGGTGGGTTAGCTCAAGTGGATGAGTGTCATTGTTTGCTCGAATGAGGTTCCGGGGTCACTTGATGTTCCCACAGGGTTAGGCCCGTAATTAGGCCAAACGGTTTACCTCGTTTACCTTCCATGAAATATGGAGAACTACTCGAGGGTTTCCCGTGCTCTTTTTTGAGGAAAAAAAAACAACAATAGCAAGATATAAATGAGATTACAATAGTAGCATATAATTGAAATTACACTAGCAACATATATGACATGTAAAATAAAATTGCTTATGCTTGGAAATAAGGCATTTAAGATATTTGCATTGAAAGATGCAACTTACATGAAAAAATGATACAGATACTTGAAGCAAAATGATAAGCAAAATAGTGTAAACCAATGTCAAATATAATGAAATATTGTGAGATTGTGTACCACAAGTTGTTGCTGAAAGATGAGGGCTTGCAAGTGTGTTTTGTAAATTTGAGAATTTTACTTAATGTTGAGTGATTATTAAGTGTTGAACAAGATTATAATGAATGTRCTTGTGAAATGTTGCTTGAAAATAAAACTACTTTAAATGTGGCCTCTTAAGAGGCTATCCCTTAGCTTGGAATTTGAAGAGAACTTGCCAAAGCCCAAATGACTTCACCAACAGGCTCAATAAAGGTGTCGGAGGTCCAACACGGGGAGAACCTAGATCTCAAAGTTTCCATCTGACTTCACACACTCCCTTTATGCGGTTTCCAAACAAAACAATAACAACTTTTCAAGATTGTCCTAATTATACTAATCCACACTGACCAGCCCAGGTTCTGATGAGTTCCCCAGATCGAGCTAGGCTCGCAAGGGTTCAAAGCATACACCGAGGAGCTAAGGGGATGGGTTTATTTGCAATAAAATAGAAGTTGTAGAAAAATAAATATTTTTTAATTAGACTAAGTCTGTTGGACATATTGTCATTGATATGTTGTCATTGATGTCAACAGTCGATGTCATTGTGTGGTGATGATAAGTTGTTATGATGAATTGTCATTGTTGAGTTATCATTGATGAAATTGTCATTGATGTCAACAATATAATAGTTAGCAGAGAATGAAAATGTCAGACAGTATGTAGAGATCAAAGCTCAGAAGGAAAAGCGCATTGCAGAAACACGATCAGATCAAGTCGTGACCGTTGGATACGCAAGCGCCAGATCAAGGGCAAGGATTGATTGCGAAGCGCGAAGAGAGAATTAAACAACGCGTTAATTCCAATCCCGCAATTAGTATAGACCGTCAGATTACAAGAGAAGGACTGTTGGAGGACTGGTCAACGATCAGATCAAGTCATGACCATTGGATATGCAAGTGCCAGATCAAGGGCAGGGATTGATTGCGAAGCGTGAAGGGAGAATTAAACTACGCGTTATTTCCAATCCCGCAATTAGTCTAGACCATCAAATCTCATCGATTCAAAGATCGACGACTATGGTTGATCCACCAACAATCGCACAACTTCAATTACGGAGTTTGAGTGACAGACTAAACCACGCGCAAGTTACGGTTCCGCAATCCACATCGACCGTTGGATCAAGTTAAGTGGAACGACAGAGTAAGTCATGGACCATAGATCATGGAAGTGACATACGCATGGTCAACCTGGCATTAACCACTTTGGGTAAAATCGACCGAAAGAAATGTGCATGAAGGAATTTTAGCCGAAGCCGAAGTTCCGAAGTAAACGTGAGCCATCCGATCGTAGGTAACTTTTTGGGAAAAAAAAGAGTCATTGGATTTAAACCAAGGAAAAGCAACATCACAGAAAGATCGAGTCGTCGATCTAAGATCACGATCAACGAACAACATTCATTTCGGGTTAAAAGGTGTGAGGAGGTTACACTTCGGGTAAAACGAGAAGTAAGAAAGTAACCGAAGTGGACATGAGTCATCCGATCCGAGGAACACTTTGGATAATATACCAACCATTGGATCAAGTAAAGTGGAAGGATAGGATAAGAAAAGACGAAGATCGGAGCCCCGAAGTCCCGAAGTAAATGAAGACCATCGGATCTGGACAATACATGATGATCGTTGGATCAGAATAGTGGTCAACTTCGACGATGACCACTTCGCAATAAAAGAGTTGAGGACAAGTAATTTTACCCGAAGGCCGAAGTCCCAAAGTGGACATGAGTCGTTCGATCTGAGGAACACTTCGGGAAGTATCCTGACCGTTGGATCAAGGAAAGTAGAAGGATAAGATAAGCAAGGCAAAAGGCCTGAGATCCCATATACCCGAATTCCTAAATTCCCAATAGTCGTTGGATTGGGTTAATACATTTCGAAAGTTAGGACAATCATTAGATCCAGGAGAAGAACATGTGCCACATGAGGAGATCTACATCAGCAAGGACACGTGGCGTAATCAGATGAAGACAAGTGTCAAAGTGCAGTTGGCATTTCAGGTATGTGTGAGTCACGAATCTAAGTGACATGTGGCAGCCACTCAATCAGTTCCACGTCAACAAGTGACGTCAGCAAGTTAGGTCACTCCGGAAGTTTGTACTTCGAGAGTTTCACCACCAGCAAATACCCGAAGTCCCAAAGTTTCGAAATGAACGAGAATCGTTCATTGTGCAAATAACATCCAATCGTCCGATTTACTTTGGTGAAATTAACTCTGGAAGATTGAAGGACTGTGAAGGAGAAATCACCCGAAGTGCTGGGACCGGAGTTCCATCAGGACATGACTTTAGTAGAGTATTGTGGACTCATACTCGGGAACCGTCCTAGAGAACCTTAGAGGGGAGGACAACAGTGACATCCGCAGGGGATGAACATAGATTTTGTGAGGAAAGTAGGTAAACTTACCATACTTTCTTTCGATGGTTCATCCCGATGTACTGACAGAGCTTGGGTACAGAAACTGGACATGTACTACATGTTAGAAAAATAGGATCGCGGAGCAATAAAATAAAACAAATGCGGAAATAAAACACAGAAGATACACAATACAATAGAGACACAGATATACATGGTTCACCCAGTGTGGGCTACGTCCACCAGAGAAATTGACAGGTCCTTCCTTTATTATTATCCAGCAAATGAAGGGATACAACCTACAACAAACCCACTGTAACTTCCTCTTCTTTCTCTCACTGTCTCCTATGTTAGAATACAATATTTGTCATAATGCATAGCCGCAATACATTTCCCTCATAATAGAGGGTTGCCTTCTAGGGCAAAAAAACCCTAACATAATTTCTACTGTTAGATCCGCGACCTTATAATGAATGGTCCAGATTTACAATGAAATTACAATATACATTTACAAGGCAATTTTTCCTTCAGGGGATTCACCCCCGAACCCTCGCTTGCTCCCGGACCCCGCAGAGGGGGTAACCCCCCTCTGCACTCCCCCATGTGGAAGAGTGTACATACTTCTGGAGTGTAAA